>LGRX02022031.1:67013-153253 GCA_001247695.2 Cymbomonas tetramitiformis
CGTGACCTGCTCGCCTCATCACGGCCTGCGTGACCTGCTCACCGCATCACGGTCTGCATGACCTGCTCGCCTCATCACGGCCTGCATGACCTGCTCACCGCATCACGGCCTGCATGACCTGCTTGCCTCATCAGGGTCTGGTTCGGGAATGTCTAGGCAGCATGAGCTTTTACAAATCGCCATTGCCAGACCAATAACAGCTGCTCACATTGGGGTGGTAGTGGTGGGCTTGGGCGCGGATGCGAGTGGCGCTGAGGAGAGTTGGGTGTAGGCCTATGGACGAGCGGCCACACAACCTGCTGCCGTTTTGGGTGGCATCATAATTTTATGGGCAGTCTGGTGGCAAGGATTCTGGCTGTTCAAGAAATCGGCGCAAGGAGTGGCGCGCAAGGAGTGGCACGAGGCCGCCAACCGAAGCCAACCCGTTCAACACTCAGGAGAGTGGGGGCAAACATCTGGAGAATCTCTTTTGGCAGGCGAGTGAAACGGTACCACACACCGACGAAGGAAAAGTCGGCACACGACGGCATATGGCCCTGGTTACGAGCCATGCTCACGCCGCGCGGTCTTGTACCGACAAGTTGCCAGGCCTGCTCACCTCAATCCAATTGTTCATGGTGCTCATGATGGCGCCGAGGGGGAAAATCGATCCGAACATCAAAACGTATGCTGATGCAAGCCCCGAGTGCCCACCCCACATCACGTGCTTGTCATATCGTCATTAAAGATGCAGCCGCTGCATGCATGGCGTGAAGGGGGGCAAGTGAAGCATAGCCGTTGGATGATTTTAGGGTTTTATCGAACCCTGTATGAATCAGTGGCGCGCGGCTTAACGTTGACGCCGGCATCATCCCCGGGCGCGTCGCAAGGTCCGGGTGAGACTAAGGATCGAGCTGCTGCCAGGGCGCCAAATGGACGCACCGAGCTGAATCATTCGCCCGCTGTACAAGTCGTTTATCTCTCTCATGGGAGGCCGCTCCGCTTGTTGGTCGTGACACGTGAATCTCTGCACTCCCTCCCCCCAAACCAAGATGCCATGTCGCCTCACCCTTTCCACCTGTGCCTGCGCCACGTCACGAATCTGATTCCTCCGGCGGCGGCAACAGGTTCGACCGGACGAACCCCCCCACCATGAACCAAGTTGGCAAACGCTTCAGCTGGAATTAGAATACATCTTCTGGTGGGGCAAGGCAGCACGGGATAGTCGAGCAGCGCAACAAGGCCACAGACCGACCCGGCAGAGCAGCGCAACAAGGCCACAGACCAAGCCGGCAGAGCAGCGCAACAAGGCCACAGACCGAGCCGGCAGAGCAGCGCAACAAGGCCAGACCGAGCCGGCAGAGCAGCGCAACAAGGCCACAGACCGAGCCGGCAGAGCAGCGCAACAAGGCCACAGACCGAGCCGGCAGAGCAGCGAGATCAGGCATCCACAAGGAAGGGCTCATGCCGATGATAGGGATCGACACAGTCCCGGTCACTCAAGCAGCCTCAGAGGCGCCCGAGCCTGGTCATGAAGCCGCGCGACCCTGCCGGTTGAGAGAGATCCAGGAGCGCCTAATCTCAGCTCACACGCCGGTTCGCAGGGTTCACTGCCACGCCGCAGAAGGAAAGGGAGAAGAGTAGTGAGCAGAGAATCATCGCAAAAGTCCACGTGTCAGGTTCTGCCAAGCACTATTTTGCGGAGGGTGTACGGTGTGGCGGGTGTACTGTGTGGGGGGGTGAATGATGCAGGGGGTGAGATCAACTTAAGACCTGGACTGCGGGTACATCAGGTAAGAACCCGAGCTTTGGTCCGAGTTCCCGGCGCAAGCAGGGTGAGGTTAACCTTAAAATGTAAATCTACAGCATGACGAGATCGGTGTGGTACGGCCAGAACCAATAAAACAAGTCTGATTTGCTTATCCACCAAATTTAGCAAGATCGGTATGTCGAGCCGACAAAGTGATCGGACGGTATTCGTGGCTTTGCCTGCACGAGGCGTCTTCCCATTTATGGGTTCCGCTGCTTTCTCGCAAAGTATCTGCTACAAAGTTCTCATCCGGCGCTGGGCACTCACCGCATGTGACTCAAGCGTCTCCTTGCCGCTGCCGTAGTGTACCTGGTACCTGCGCCACATGGAGTACTGAAGTGCACTCAGCTAGCAGGCTCGCAACGTCAGAGGGTGAGGAAGTGCGGCCCAGGTTGTTTGCACAGCTCTTGCTCCTCATCGAGGCCTTCAGGACAAATCCCCTCACTGCGCGGCCGCGCTGCATCAGGGGGTTGAAACGTACCACTTCCTCACCCTCGGCAGCAGAACGGTGAGCACGTGGCGAGAAGCCGGCTTGATCAGGAAAATGGTGATGAGCTGCTTCTGGATGTGCCACAGGCGCTGCTTGCGCAGCTCATAGGTCTGCATGCCTCAGCACCCACCCCCCGTGTCCCTGAGTGTAGAGTTATAATAATAGGACAATTCTGAAGTCAGCTCTAACGCCCGAGCACGATGGCTCAGTCTCAACCGTTCCACGCCGGCTGTGCCAGTTGAGGGGGAGATCAAAACTGCAACATAGCAACAGTGCCGGGGCATCTCAGCCATCGATTCCAGCGCAGGAAATCAAAATGGCAGCAGCCTCTCAGCCATTGATTCCTGTGCGTGGAAGCTAGGTGGGCGAGGGAATACTGGAGAGTGAGGCCTTGGTGGGCGTTCTCAAGCCGCATCTCTCAGTCACTTCAATCCGATCATAGGTAATTCTATTCCGATTCATTGGTCAACCACAAGAAGCACTTGGCGTTGGGATAAACTCCGAGCTGCGTTAGGGGAAGCTCATGCTGGGAAAAGCCGCAAGAACCTCCCTGATTGTGATCAAAATCATCCGGCGCGGCACAAGCCTCGATAAGCTCGTCTCTGGCAAGTTTTCATGCAGTGAGTCTTAATCTCCGGCCCAGACCCCTGCTTTTCAGCAAGCCTCGGGCTCGTGCGCGGTGAATGATTCATCGCACAACTTTGATACCTCTCGCCTCCCTGCGCAGGCCGCGATGATGGAAAACAGAGATTGTCCGATGACCGCTCGATGCGTTCCGTCGCGAATGCAAAGGCTCGAAGAATTGCATGGTGTCGTCTTGCGACACCTGATAACGTGTTTTGATGCTCCAGAGTGCGTGGAGCAAGTAGCTCGGAATCCAGAACATGCAGGGGGGAAGGATGGGGCCTCAGCCTATTACATAGTCCTCGGCGTCTTCGTTAAGACTCGGGTACAGCAGCTTCGCATTTTCTTTGCTGAAAGGCATGAAGAGCATCACGTATAGCGGGCCGAAATTGTTGAGGAACTGAAAGGTGAATAGCTTCAGGATCATGGCATTATCATAGTCCGTGTCCGTTCGATAATTCTCTAAATCGTTCAACTTCGTAGCCAACTGTAAAAGCATTCCAGCAAACCTTTTGCTGTTTGTAAACGAAATGTTTGAATTTGGCGCACAGAAACAGAGCAGGCAGTCTGTATATCGAATAGATATGGCCACGCATAATAAGCGAAAGTGTGCAAAGCAGGCAGCCATCCCCAGCACAGGCGTCCAGCAGGCAGCCATCCCCGGCACAGGTACGGCGGCACAGGTAAAGGCTTAGCAGCACCTCGGTATAGAGCTCGTCAAAGATCATGATGAACACAACAGACACTGCTCCAGCAATGTTCTCGCCCGTGTACTCCGCCATCATGAAGTGAATGAGGTAGTAAAGAGCCATGGCCGCGCAGATGATGACGGTGATGACCGGAGTGGAGATCAGCCATATGGTCAACTTGCGCTTGTGTTCGGGGTAGAAGGTCTCTTTTCCGTCCTGCTCCAGGCGCCCCACACCACGTCGCGGCCTCCACGGGTCAACCTCGAGTTCCGCACGTCACCCTTCACAGCATGCGCGGGGCCCGTGGACTTACTCAAGCCGAAAGTGCACGTCGCCATCGGAGAGAGCTCTGCTCCAGCGCCAGATGTGCCAGGCCCACCATGCGTGCCTCCATCTACAGCAGCTTCCTTGCTGTCTCAGGCGACTTAGGACAGAAACAGCCGGAACACTGGGAAGAGTGGCACGAGGGAGGGCGCCCTGCTCAGCCCCTCACCCGCGTGATCTGAAGAGGCACATTGAAGATATTATTGGCTAAGTCGATCGAGCGCATCCCCTGATCATGGCGTTTGTCCCCCTTGAACCTGCGCCCGCCCCCATGTACTCATCGAATAAGTCAAATAACAAGCGGATCTTCATATACAGAGGTTGTATATATATATATATATATATACATATTTGTAACGACGTGATGTCTGGTGTGCTCCGATGCGAATGCACATCGTGCAGCCCACACGGCGGAAGCCGAGGGCGCCGACCGTGCGGCTCAATGTATCACGGATTCTTGGCATCATGCACTCATATCTAGGAGGCGGAAGAGCCTCATCTGCGGCTCGCGCCGCCCTTCCTCTATTCCGGTAATGCTGGAGCATGTATTTCTGGAATACTCCGCCTCGACTGTAAATGGCCTTTGTGAGGTTCGACGTGTGCCCCGTTCCGACAAGGAGTTTGCTCACTGCCCCTGAGGGCGACCGTTGCAGCTCCATTGGAAGGCGGCATGGTATACTCACCCAGGGCGATTCATCTCGCGCTCCAGATACCCGTTCATGCCCTTCGATACACGCATCCGCATCCCTCCCCGTACTAAGACTTGCATCGTGAACTCCTCCTCTGTCAAGCCATCATAACTATGAGTATTTTGAAGGCCTCTGATTGGTTAGGAGGCCCCGGAGAACTCTGCCATCATCCCTGGCACGAGTCCATCAGCCTTCATCATGATACCGAAAGGAGTCAAGAGGGCGATCCATCTCAAACACTGCCGTGCGGGTATATCGGCACACTATTCTGAATACAGCTCTCTCCAGCCTTTTCTCATCGAGGGGAGTCGCCCTTGCGGCACCTTCACACCGCCTCATCGAGACCCCTCGTAGGAGTATGAAGCATACTGCAATAGGAAACCCAGAGATCGCCAGACGCATCAGGAGACACTTGTCCTGAGCAGATTCCCACCGACCAAGACCCTACTCTCTCCCCACCTTGGCGACCTGCTTCGTGCCAGTCCTCCATCCACACTTGTGCAGAGCACTGCCAACATCCCTTCCAAATATGATCTGCAGCCCGAGGTGCCCGCTGCGCGGTGCTGTGGAAGCGCTGACAGCCGGCGGCTATGGCGCGCACCCAATAGTATGCCGTCTGCATCTCCTTGTTCCTCCAGCCGTCCACGAAGCGCATGCCCCACACTGTGTACGCCACCAAGTTGAAGGCCGAGCTGTAGTGAAGAAAAAGCTGGGATCCAGCGGCGTACGAGTAGACGAAGGGACCAGTCACCAGCAAGCAGTACATGCTGAGGTGCAGCAGCTGCTGAATGTAGTATCCTGCGCAAGAAGGGACAGGGGGCGGCATCTTGGGAGTTACGATCGGAGAATAAGGTTGCGTGGCGAGTGGCGCAGAAAGTGCCGCGAGCACCTGGGTCGACGCTGGGCATCCTCCACAGGAGCTCCTGCGGGGAAGAGGCCATTTGGCTGGCGGCGCCAGTAACAACCTAAAGCTCCCATAGAGACCTCCGAGGTAAAACCCAGATCGATTAAGAGGGAAAGCCCGCGAGCCGGCGTATGACCAGGAAGTGTGAATATACTTAGGGAATCGGCGTAGAGCATCTCGGAGTCGCCAGCTGTCCTACCGCCCTGGGGGGGGCCTACCGCCCTGAGAGCAAGCCTTGCAGCCCCAGGAGTGGCCCTACAACACTGGGAGCGGCCCTACAACACTGGGAGCGCCCCCTACCGCCCTGGGAGTGGTCCTTCCAACCCTGGGAGCGCACATTACATCAATCAAAGGGAGGACATCATTCCCAGCAAATTGTCCACGTAGGGGGTTCCATCCCATTGCGGCGTGCTTAACATTGCGCAGTGTGTTACATTTTGATTACATTCAATCTTAGTTTTTGACACGAGCATCACCCTGTTGTCATCTGACAATATAAACGATGTAATAACCGAGAGCAGCGACACAAAGAAAGGCTGCCAAATATCACTGTGCGCTTATGATCTGGCGATGCTAGAGCGAAAGTTCACGACCTTTCATCACATGACACTCCCAGATCCTAGTGACTGACACAGTAGTCAGATACATCAAGGTGACTGGCAATCCGATGGGCACAGCCTGATCCTGCGGCTACGATCTGTTTTGTAGGGTTTCAGCTCTTGATCTAAGGGCTTCTTAGGGTTTGACTTCCTGTGAGCTATCCTAGCTCTAGACAATCAGTCTTTACACCAAACTGATCAACAGGCATTGTAGATTCTAACAACACTATCGACATCAGAAGACTTGACTTGACATAACATCATCAGTTGTGTCGACACTTATGACGTTAGCAATGACACCAATGACAAAACTGATGACATGCAAGCTTGTAGGCACGCCCCCCCCAAAAAAAGCCTTGAGTGACATTGGGGACAGCAGCGTCAGCCACATCATGCCATTCATCACGGGCCCTACCCTACTGGAGCGGTCCCTACAGCCCTGGGAGCGGTCCCTGAAAGCAGACAAAAGTTGTGCTAGGTCTTAGTAAAGGCTCACCGTTATAGGCGAAATAAAAGGCAAATTTTGCACCCAAATATTGCTGCAGCAAGTTAAATGGCATCTTCCAGGCGGGCTCCCTTCATCACAAACACAAACGAGCATTTCAGCGGCCGCTGCGCCTCCAAAACTCTAAAGTGTTTCATGAGGAGGGGCAGCAGAATAATCACAGTGCACGCGTAAGCTAAATTTGGCGGCATGCAGAAGCTAATGCACGTGCACCTAACAAATCAGTGCAGAGAACACCCTCCCTATGTCCAGCGTTGTCGAGCTAGAGCTCAGGACCTGGTGGAATTCAATCCGAAAACACACAGAATCAGAACCACTGTCGATCGGGGACACTCTTATTTCTGGTGAGCAGCTCGGCCGACCGCCTTCGCACTTGTCCAACCTCCCTGTTCAATCAACTGGCGCTATCCAAGCGGATAGGAGCTAATTAGGCGTGTACGTTTTGCACGAGCCATCATGTCTAAGCGCAGAAGAGCTGTGCGGCCTCGGGGCGATTCTGCAGTTCATACAACTTATTACGTCCCTGTGAACGAGAGCATTTCAGATTCATATGACTGGCCTTTCCCTCATGACAGAGGAAATGAGCGCATCAGGTCACGTCCTATCTGAAGCGAGCACGAGCGGTCCACAAAATCTATGAAGTACAAGCCACGATGCGCAAACAAGGTTAACATTACCTTAACACTATACACTATGTCGACATGGATAACAGCTTGAGCGCATACAGTACACACTACATATCAAGTTCAAATTGATGATGGCATGAGTACCTAGTTACAAGTTATCCGCCATATCCGGATATCAGCATGACAGTGTACAAGTCACACAACCCTTCACATCTACTCGTATCCACTCATGTCCACTCTAGTCAGCTCTCGTGCACTCGTTTTGTCTCGTCTCATCTCATCGCCTCTTGCCTCATCACATCTCAGCATATCTTGTGATGTGCGGAGGTCGTGAGCATTAGGCTGTTTGGTTAATATATTCCATCTCCAAGTGGGTACAGGCTAGAACGCGTAGGAAAAAAACAATTAACAAGTCCACAAGAAAGGGAGGATGAGCACATAGGCTTCACACTCTTAAAATTTTCCAAGTGGATGAGAGGATGGGCACAAAGGAATTCAAGCCATTTAGATTGTACCGAGATGCACCTGACCATGCCAGTGGACTGCCTGGGCTAGTTGTTTCATGGACCGCTCATCTTGCAAACTTACCTCCAAGCTTCCGTCCAGAACTTGCGGAGCCATTCCTCCGGACTTTTAGTGCCATCCGATGGTCTGAAGCTCCCTTCCCACTGGCGCTCGTGCAATGGCATTACCTATACAAGCAAGCCATGATGGGTCCATCACACACGGGTTAACGCGGGTCTGAGCATACACAGCTATGACAGAGTAAGACACGAAATGATAAGGATGCTAAAGTCAGCCTTCCTGAGAAACCCGCAAAGGGTGAACCCTCTCGGGCGGAGAAAGTGACGGGTTTGCCACAGGCAGAGAAAGGCGCAAGCAAGCTGCAGGTTACCTGATTGATGACATCCCCTTCGATTAAGTCTTCCAAATCCAAGCCACAGCCTCCTCGGCCACGCCTCAAGCTGATGATATTCCTGAAGGGCAGTAAGGAACGTCCGAGCCGCAGACAGGACAATTCAAAACATATTATCAAATCTCGACGGGGCACTTTGTTCACGATTGGGGTGTTGTGGGAAGCACTGACGCACGGAGCTGCGCCTCTCAGGATGACCAAGAGCGGACTCCCAGATGGAAGGGGTAGAAGACCAAGAGGGGACTCCCCGATGGAAGGGGTAGAAGGCTAGTATGTCAGAACTCGTGTGCTTACTGCCCAGTGAATGACTCATAGATTTCGCGGAACAAGAATAAGCCAGAGCTTGAACACCAGTTTATGGCATGGCCAGCGCTTGCACCGAGCGCCGTTGCTGAAAAGGAAAGAGACATGGGAAGGCAACCACGGGCCTTATTATTCGAGCTCGCAGAGCAGAGCGAAAAAATAGTTGTTCGTCCTCAGGGATGAGATGAGCCCAGTGGGGAGTGTCCATCGACTCGCCAGAATACTCAACATGACCAGTGTGCACCACCTGCGAAAGAATTTGGCATTAGTGGGTTGCAACGAAGGGCGGCTTTGTGATTCCTGTACCAACAAGGCATCTTGAAACCTGCTTGGGCGCGCGAATCGCCCTACCGTATTGCACTCTTTCCCCTGCCTCAAGAAATTAAAAGCTTCGCCGGTGTAAGCGATTGGCACTCTTATCTTGAGTTCTTGGGCGAATGTCTTGAGACGTTCCAGCGTGGCGGATATCTGCGCGCGCTACCAATACCCCGATTAGATTCGCTCAAAATATATCTACCCTCAGGACCTCATAATCGACCCCAGGGAAAACATCCCGGATTATATAGACTTCATTGTCAACCGAGCACGTGGATGCAGGCAAACAAGAATACGGAAAGCACAGCTCACCTTCACGTACTTGACCTTTCTTCGTGTACTATCCACACATTTCACCACAAATTTCTCTTTCAAGCGCGAGATGACCTTCCCCTGCTCCTTCCGCACCCTTTCGAAGAACTCCTCCTCTCCGGTCGTAACGGAGCGAACCACTTTCTTTGCAACAAAGCTCCCAACTCGGTCAAATTCGAGTCCATCAGGCGCTTTAGGGGGGCCAAGGGGAAGCTCAAGAAGAATATCCCATCTGTGGCGAATAGCTTCGAGGCTTTAGACAATATCTCGATCAACGCTGCTTGTATTTAAAAAAAATGGCTGTTCAGAACTAGGGGAAGAAGCTCCACTGAATCTACCTGTGGCGAGCGCTGCTTGGCACGTCAGCAGTGGGAACGTGAAATTCTCCGCTCAACTTCTCGCCAAAATAAAAAGATGCAGGATGTTCGTTTTCTGTTGACAGAAAAGACGCTAACGGCGCCATGGTGGATACTCAAGTCCAAAGTGCGAAAATAGCGTTGAGTGGTGTTTAGTTTACTGGCTACGAGGAAAAAGTGCATTCACAATACAACGCTGTCTCAAGCTTGCAAATTAATTGTGACAACTCAAAAACTGTTTTATCGGTGTGGCGACGTGTCGTCCGCAGCGCTGCCAAACTCAGCGGAGCTGCAAAATTCAGCGGCGCTGGACTAGCAGTGAATCACAAAAGTCAGAAGGCATGGTGTTGCGCAGACGCGTTATTTTTCTGCAGTACTCCCTGGCATCAATATAAACTGTGTTAAGAAAGGTGCTGGAAGTACTCGTGAAGGTCTCGGCCAGTTCTCTAAACCGGTTCCTAAATGCCAATGTCACGGCCCTCGAAAAACAAAAATCCAATTCCTGTGTCACACATACTCTACATATGTCTATCGTATGACGGTCCGGTTTTTTTCAGCCTTGCGACCCACGTGACACGCGTAAGACCCGAACCCTGAGAGCCGGCCTGCATTTCGAACCTCCCCACCCTGCCCCCCCGCCAACCACCCCAAAAGTATTATTTCGCCACTCTTCTAGTGTGTTGGGACACCTCGCGCGCCGCACGAATCGAAGCGGTTCGCTCGCTACGCCCTGCTCCGTCAGCGCAACCATGCTCGGGCCACACCCCCTCCAATGCCCCCACCTACCACAGTCTACATCAACAACCTTTTGCACTAGAATTAGGGGTGTGCCGAGCCTTCATGTGGCAAGCGCGGTAGTCCCACATCCCACCTGATGTCCTTCGTCATCCCCACCATGCATCTTGCCTTGGCCATCGAGCTACACGCCGCTACAACACGCCAACTGCACCCTACCTGTCGTCCCACCAATTCTGGGGGGTGGACCGTCATAGAGATATCCTGCCCTAGCCCCCCTTCGAAATCGGCGGATCCATGGGGCTCCAAGCCACCCCAGCGGTCGAGTGACCCTTCAGGGCATGTGTTACATTGTTTTCGATGCACATGGCACCACGAGACCGAGTTTGGATTCATTGGCCATATCTCTATGACGGTCCGGTTTTTTTCAGCCTTGCGACCCACGTACGCGTAAGACCCGAACCCTGAGAGCCGGCCTGCATTTCGAACCTCCCCACCCTGCCCCCCCGCCAACCACCCCAAAAGTATTATTTCGCCACTCTTCTAGTGTGTTGGGACACCTCGCGCGCCGCACGAATCGAAGCGGTTCCGCGCTCGCTACGCCCTGCTCCGTCAGCGCAACCATGATCGGGTCACACCCCCTCCAATGCCCCCACCTACCACAGTCTACATCAACGACAACCTTTTGCACTAGAATTAGGGATGTGCCGAGCCTTCATGTGGCAAGGCGCGGTAGTCCCACATCCCACCTGATGTCCTTCGTCATCCCCACCATGCATCTTGCCTTGGCCATCGAGCTACACGCCGCTACGGCACGCCAACTGCACCCTACGTACCTGTCGTCCCACCAATTCTGGGGGGTGGACCGTCATAGAGATATCAGCCAAAACCACTCGACTGACCTTTATCGAACCCCTGACCATAGAGACGCCATCGCTCGATCGCATGCGATTCGGGCGTTTCGCACACCGTGTAAAAACCGTGCCATCGAGCTTGTTTTCTCGGATTTCCCGAAAACCAGTTTTCCACAAAGTTTTGAAGTGCTTAAAAATCCATCTTTGTGCCTCGTCACTATCTGCGTTTTTTGGAGGCAGCCAGCAGACACATTATTTCCTTCTTATGTTTTCCAATAACGGTACTGGGGAGTGGCTCATTAGCAAACCACCAGGAGAACAGAGGCAACATCTGAAAGCAGCTCGGACTTTGAAACACGAAATCTTTGCCACTTTTAAACAACGGAAGTTAGCGATGCGCGAGGCCCAAAAAAGGACGTAGCTGTGAAAAAGATTGCTGAAGCCGACCGCGTAAGGAGGATGAAAGAGGAGCAAGAGGCACTTGCAAGCAGTACTACGTTGTGGGCGACGTGTGAACAGGTGTTTGCTGAGCTTCATAAGATATCAACAGATATCATGGTTGGGACTGTTGTTAGCGCGGCGGGAAGTGCTGCTGTTGGTACGGCAGGCGAGGTTGGAGGGGATGCGGCGAGCGCCGCCGCCGAGGCTGCGCACGGGAGCGCTGCCGGTGGTGCGGCGAGTGGGGCTGGAGGGGATGCAACGAGCGCCGCCGCCGAGGCTGCGCACGGGAGCGCTGCCAGTGGTGCGGCGAGTGGGGCTGGAGGGGATGCAGCGAGCGCCGCCGCCGGGGCTGCGCACGGGAGCGTTGCCGGTGGTGCGGCGAGTGGGGCTGGTGGAGGGGATGCAGCGAGCGCCGCCGCCGAGGCTGCGCACGGGAGCGCTGCCAGTGGTGCGGCGAGTGGGGCTGGAGGGGATGCGGCGAGCGCCGCCGCCGAGGCTGCGCACGGGAGCGCTGCCGGTGGTGCGGCGAGTGGGGCTGGAGGGGATGCGGCGAGCGCCGCCGCCGGTGCTGCGCACGGGAGCGCTACCGGTGGTGCGGCGAGTGGGGCTGGAGGGGATGCGGCGAGCGCCGCCGCCGAGGCTGCGCACGGGAGCGCTGCCGGTGGTGCGGCGAGTCGCGAGTGCGGTTGAGAAACGGATTGAGAAGGCAAAGGTTGAGGCACTTAAGCAACAATTCAGGTTCAGGAAGACGGTACTGAGGCAAACCCCTCTCAATCGAACTTGCGGGTGGCTTTCAGTGCAGGTGGGGTGCAACACCCATCAGGAATCCTCGCTGGAAATTTGATCAAGTTCATGCAGCAACATCCGGAGTTCCGGACCAACAAGGGAAACCAGTGGCCAGCGAGGAGCGCATGGAGCAGAACGCTGAAGCTAAGCCACGGATCTTACAGTCGAAGAAAGAGGAGTTGCTTGCTGGAGCCGTTTCAAAGGAGGAAAAGAATCGGATTGACCGCGAACGCCGCGAGAGAACGGAAGAGCGGAAGGAACGTGAGCAAGCCGAGAAGAAGCGCAAGGCTTTGGAGGCAAGAAATCGTGCACGAGCTCAAGCCGCGGCAAAGGAAGAGGCCCATCAACAGAAGGAGGCTCGGGTGAAGGCTGCAGACCGCGAGTGGGTGAAGAAGCACGTTGCGGATTTGTTTAAACGGATAGCTCCTCAGGTTGTCGACAAGTGCTCTGGCAATAGATGGTTTGCGACGGAGTATGCTCTCGCCAGGAAAGCTCGGCGTATGGAGGGAGCCCAACGAGCGAATGAAACGAGAAAAAGGAGAAGGCTGGAACACCAGACCGCTACTGTACTTTGCCTGCCACAAGCCCCCAATCCGAGCAGACGCCGTCCGCCACTCTCCCCACCGGTTGGCTAGTGCCATCCCTGCGAGGAGACGCCGTCCGCCACTCTCCCCCACCAGGTGCCACCAGATGCCACAATCCCCCAATCCGAGGAGACACCGGCTGCCACTTCCCCCCACCAGGTACCGGATGCCACAGGCGTCCGGTCCAAGGAGATATCACGTGCCACTTCCCCTCACCAGGCATCCGATGTCTCAACCAAGCACGCTGCAACAGAGTCGCCAAACACGTTTGAGCGCATCATTCGTGCGGAGAATGGAGTTGATGGTGTTTCACCTTCGAAGCGCCGGTTGAAGCTCACTTGATGAGGAGTATACACTGCATGTGAATAGTAGATATTGGGGGGTTTGCGGGATCTTGCCTTAGTACTTCTTGCCATTTTTGGTGATGTGATTTATAAGGTGGAGAGGTGATACAATACTATATTTACCTTGAAATATGCGATATCTACCGATATACTATTAGGTACCTCATACGTATTTGGAGATATCATCAGCATTTGCATGGAGTACTATTATGGATTGAAATATCATGCCACCTGCTTATGATTAATATATCGTATTGGCCGAGCTGCGTTTTAATTAATGGTTGCATATTATGGTAGGGATGGTGCATGTAATACTCGATGACATGATCGTGCAAAGTATCCCATCTCGAGAACTCGCATCGATTCGAATTTCCATTGTGCATGCATCACATGCGACATTGACAAGCTTGGAACAATCTCGAATTGCATGCCGGAGTTTCGTCACTTCTCGTAGGAATTAGTAAAATTTGACACTTATTCCATGTGAAAGAGCGACGTCGAAAATGGTTATGGAAGTATAACTAGTTGTCCATTTGGTCGATTCCTGGCCATTTTACAAGCGAAACCCTATCATACATGAAAAAGCCACGATTTAAGTATGGGGCCAAACGTCCGAATTTGGTGCTAAATCCGGCCACAAATCGCCATTTTTAGGTACCCAAACCTCGGAATCACCCCCAAGTGTTATATATGTCTAAAATCAGCTCGACGAGGCGCAACTTTTGATCTAATTTTTTTGAGATCGGTCATACTTGGAATTTCAAGTGGCGTCTCTACTGACCAAAGTAAGACGCAAGTATTGTTGAAACATCTCGTTTGGACCAATCGAATGGAATCTTGCCACGTCGACTACTTACTTTTAGCGTATTGTTGAGCTGGATTTATTTGCCACGTGTTCAGGGCTGGATTGGTCACAGTCAATTAGCATCTTTCCAGTTCCCAATATTCGCAAGGGAACCCCCCCTATAAAAGCCCCTATTGGGGTGATGGCAATGCACCGTGACTTAAACTAATTTACCCCGGGAGCACCAAGGCGGGCCCCGGCTACCGAACGATTACGGGCAGTCCATGTCCCAAAAGTCACCATCAGACAGACAAGCATCGACTCAACCTGAACTAGTTTCTGAAGCTCGCCAAGACAATCACTCCTAACTCAATGATCGCTCGTACAATCGCTCGTACAAATCCTAACAAGTAGCCTCCGCGCACTCTGACAGGAAACAAGATATATAGATATAAGGATATATATATATATATATACAGTTGTATATATATATATCAGGCTGAGGCAGAAGAACCGATACGCAGGGGCGGGTGTTCTCGGATACTAAAGATGGAATAAAATACTAGGTTGAGTGTTTTATGGTGCACGTGAGCTGTGACAGCGGGCACTGGTGACATCTCGCGTCAAGGGGTGACAGACAGGTGACCCACTGTGCCGGCCCCTTACGATGAACGACCATATCGCAAAAATGAGACACGCGGGTGTCTCATTATATTCTCATTTTTTGAAAAGTTATGATAATGAGGTTTTCTTAATATGACTGAATAGCATTTGGAGAGTAGATAATGACACGTTATTTCAAAATTTGAAATTTTAGGGTATAGCTCGAAATTTGGGGTTTCCGGGCGATTTTTCGCCCCGTTTCGGGCGGTGCTCAGGTGTCAATCGGCGGAAGTTATGATAACGAGGTTTTTTTTATATGACTAGATAGCATTTGGAGAGTAGATAATGACACGTTATTTCAAAATTTGAAATTTTAGGGTATAGCCCGAAATTTGGGGTTTCCGGGCGATTTTTCGCCAAGTTTCGGGCGGTGCTCAGGTGTCAATCGGCGGAAGTTATAATAATGAGGTTGTTTTTATATGACCGAATAGCATTTGGAGAGTAGATAATGACACGTTATTCCAAAATTCCAAAATTCAGGGTATAGCCCTAATTTCGGGGTTTCCAGGCGATTTGTCACCGAGATTCGGGTGGTGCTCAAGTGCCATTTGTTGAAAGTGGTGATAATGACGATGTTTTCAGCTTGGATACGTCAAAGTCATTCCAATCAAACTGAGTCTGAAGAAACCTTTGTTCATATCTTACATACACCCCGAGAATGGGAGGCTTTAATGCTAAAATGGGTGGCGCCCACCTTAATAAATCTAGGGGGTGTAGGTCTGCACGAGACTGTAACTGTGTGCGTAGCAAAAGAAATTCAGCAAAAACCGACAAAAGGCAAGAAGGGTGCTACCAGATAAGACGTTGGTGCTATGAAAATATACAGTCTTTATTTGAACAGGCAAAGCACCCAGGGGTAGGGGTTTTCTTGCGGGCGCGGTATTATTCATTGTGAAGGCCGGTACGATGGCAGTGCAGGTGCGAGCTCTCAGTTCGGTTGCTGGCTGGCTTATTAAGCACAACTACCTACAGTAATCACTCACCTTTAAGAAAACCGTAAATTCCAGGTCAGCCAGCTTTTCTCATCGACTTGGGTACCCCCGCCCGGCCTGCCAGCGTCCTATGGAATCTGTTAAGAATAGTGACCGCGATCTTTTAAGCCAGCCAGCACATTCCATAGCCATCCACGTGTCATCCTTACGTAGCCAGCCACATTTCTTAAAATTTTCAAAACCTAGAAAATGGACCCTGAGAGCCGTGCACAGTTGAAAGAATTAAAGCAGGACTTAGCCGATGATATCATATCTGAATCAGACTATTTAGAACTGAAGGCCATCATTCTTAGTGCCGTCAAGTCAAACGCTCGTAGCAAGAATGCAACCCTCCCAGAATCCAGCCTCCCCGCGCCTGCTGACGGCTGATCTCATCTCGTCGTTCTCGTGGCAGGGCCATGAAGGCTTGTGCCCTTACCGCCACGTCCGGGAAGATGGACGACGAAACGGCCACGGAGGGGGAATAAGCTGCTGCTGTTGCGTCGGACGCGAGCTGCTGCTGCAGCTGGGCCGACGCCGCAACCAACCCGGCTTCCGCTTTCCGCAGCTCCGCAGTATGTAGTCGCTGCAGCTGCTGAAGCTTCCTCCTCTCGCAGCGCGGCCTTCGCCCATTGTCGGTCGCGCTGTTTCTGCGCTCTCTCCTCTCGTCGTCGTTGCTGGTTGCGCGACTTGCGGCTCTTATTGCGACGAAGTCGCTTGCCGCGTCGTTTGGAGCTGTTGCGGCCGCTGCTATCGGAGTCGGAGCTGAAGTGCTTGCTCTTCCGGGGCGGCGGGGAGCTGTCGCTGTTGAAGAGGGAGCAGTCTGACAAGTTGTCGGACTTGGAAAAGCAGCTCGAGGTGGTTGACGGCGAGCTGGGCGTGAGGTAGGGTTCGCCGTCGTGGTAAGTCATGCACTCGAGCGGGGTGAACCGGTTCCTGACCTTGTTCACTTGCGCGCTCGGTGGAATGGCTTGCCGCGCGGTACGGAAGCTGACCCCCTCGAAGTGGCCCTCCGGCACCCCGTCCGCCAGGCGAAGGAAACCCGCCTTTAACATTGCTCGCTTGAACTCGAGCGCGCCGACGATGTTGTACACCTCGTGGGCGGTTGATTCCGTGTCCCGTCGCCAGACGAGCCTGCCAGAGCGCGTATGCTGCTCGGTCTGGAACCATCTGAAGACGTCCTTGCGCTCCTTGTTCGCCATCGCAGCCACTTGCAGCCGGATGGGGCATGCGTACTGCGACATGCCACTCCTGCTGCCGTCACTCCACCCATCGTCCCCCTCCGTCCACAGCATGAAGCGGATGGCCACGCTACGATCGCCGCCATGCTGTCGGCGAAGGCGGCCGTGGAGGCGGTCCATGGAATGCCGGATGAGAAGCTCGGTGTTGCTTTGGGCGCGGGCCACGGCCTGCAAGTTTTCTGGAGACGTAGCGCCCCTTGCTAGCGGGTCCCGGCGCTCACGACGGATCGGAGCAGAAGACCTGCGTGTCGCCGATGGTACAGCTCGTGCTCCGTGGCTAGGGAGGTCTTCATCTCGAAGAGAATGTTTCTTCTGCAGCCCTTTGACCTGCTGCGAGGCGTGCTCCACCTTGATGGAGCTGCTGGCCCTCCAGTGCTTCCTCTGTTGCTCGAGGGCGTCCTCGGCCCGCTGCTGCGCCTGGGGATGGTGTGGGAGGGCTGGAAACCCCGACTGATCGTGAGGGTCTCCGTGCTGGGCTCGAGGGGCAACGCCTTGGGGACGTTTACGTTCGGGGCGTCGACTGCGTTCGTCGCCTGCAGCGTGATGCTACCCGACCAGTGCTCGGCTTCTGCTGTCGGCGTCGGCGGCGTGCAGGTGGTGGCTGATGTCAGTCAGGAAATCCTCCTGCCTTCTGACGACATCGCCCAGGTTGTATGTAACGTTGCACAGCTGGTAGACACCCTTGTCCTCGAGGGCCTCCATCCATGCAGCGCGTTCTCGCTGATGCCGCACGTCGCCGCCGTTGATCTCGGCCTCCTTCACTATGGCTCGTCTGAGCTGGGCTTGCTGTCCTGCCAGGTCGTAGTAGACCTGTCCCCCGAGGTAGAAGGTGCCCTCGCTCTGACGCTGCCGCATGTACAGAACGTCGTTCTCACTCCTGCGTGAGGGCGTCGATGGTCGCGGAGGCCATGCTGACGCCTGAGCTCAGGAAGGGGCGGTCCGTGACTGCGCTGTCACTGTACATGTTGTAGATGTGTGAGGAGAGGTTGGTGAGCTTAAGCTCCTCCGCTCTTCTCTCAACCGCCCGGATGGATCCTTGGTCAGGAGGGGGCGCTGAGTGCACACCTCGAGGCTCCATTTCCCCCGCAGGTCGTGCTGGCGGAGGTGCTGTCGTCGCTCGCGGCGTCTGTCGGTGCAGAAGCACCCGTAGCCGGCCAGGGGTGTCAACAGCGGACTCCTTCCCTTCACGACTGCTTTCCCCTGCGCCCTCGCAGTTCCCCGACTCGGCGTCGCCGTCGCTGTTGGGCATGCACGCTGCGACCATCTCGTCCTCGTCGCACTCGAACGCAGGGATGTAGGTCCCCAGGAAGTCGCTCCAGACGTAGATGCCCGTGGTCTCGTCGCCCCCAGAGTCCTCCTCGCTCCCAGAGTCCTCCTCGCCCTCGCCGTACGCGACCCCTTCTGGATCGCGACCCTCGAGCTCCTCCTGGTGGGCGAGGTGATGGTGTACAGCTCCCGCCTATGATTCTTGAGACGAAGTGGACGAGGTGGTCTCGGGTGGAGGACTAGCGCTCCTCCTTTGGCTCATGACGACATCCGGGTGCTCCTCCGCGAGTGCCGTCACTGTCGTGGGGTTCGATGCACACAGAGCTGATACTGACGTGGCGAGACCGGAGAGAAGGGACATCTCCCTGTGGTCGGATACCTCGTAAACAGGGGAGTCCCCTCCTCCTGTCCTCTGTGAGATTCCGAAGCTGAATGCCGGGCTTTCAGCTGGGGGTAGCTCCGCTCCTCGTTCCACGCTCGTGACACCAGTGGTCCCGTCGGTCTGGGCGGTGAATACTAGGAGCCCAGACTCCGACGGCCCGTCCTCGTCAGACACTGGTGGGCTAGGCGGTGCTCCTCCCCAGCTCGGCCTTCGCACCCTTCTTCGCGCTCGTCGCCTCTCGCGCTCCTCACGCGAGATGGCGGGCGCGTCCAGGTCTACGTCACTTTCCGCCGTGCTGGGCGTTGTCCGGTGAGGTGGTTGCCCGAACCGAGCTGTGCCTGGAGCTGTATGAACCCCGGGATTAAGCAGCGAGGGCTGCTGTGTGGCTGCGAGCAGCGCTAGTTGATGCTGTACGGCGTCATCAACGACTACTTCGCTCTGCAGCAGCAGCTGCTGCTCCAGATGCGTGTAAGGTAAGGTAAGTAATTTGCTCTGGTCCTAAAACATAAAGAGCAGAGGTTCATTTCCGCGGGGAGAGTCCAAAGATTTTGCATGTTCCTTTTTCTTTGTTTCAGTTCCTCCTTGCTTGAGTATCTGGTAAGTAGCATAGCTACCTTGTTCTCGAACGTGTCTACTCGAGTTTCAGCTTCAGTCTTGTGGCCATATGTTCTTCATTATTGGGTTTGTGCTTCGTGCTTATGGTGCCTACAAGTCTGTCGGTCGGCTCATAGCAGTACGTGGTATTATTCCCCGCCGTTCTAAGTTGTCTGCTCGTGGTTCGTCGGTGGTATCTCTTGAATATCCTAGTCCGGGTTTGCGTTTCACTTGTGTGGACATGATGCAGCCATTTAACGTTGTCCCAGAATGCGAGCTCGTTGGCCGGCTTGCCCGCCAGATCCCCTTTTTTTTACTCAAGTTTTCTGTGTTTGTGCTCGCCGCTGTCGCGCTCACGCTCCCGTGGCAGGTCCTCCCATCCCTGGTTCGAGCAGGTGCCACGTGCCAGCAGGTGCATTCGAATCGATTCCTCGGTGCTCCAAGTACGATGCGAGGTCCCTCCCTCTGGTTGGTCCAGTGCGTTGCATATTGTATCGCCCTTGTGCCCGGTTCCTTGTTCGAGTGGTTTATCGGAGGTATTGCCGCTGCCAATTATTTTCGTTGGGGTAGTCATTACCGTACAGCGTTTCCGGGGCTTCCATCATTGGGTTCTCTTGGTTCGACCATTTGTTGGGGTTGTTGGTTCGGGGCTCTTCTTTGGGCTCTTTGGGCTTGGCTCCTTCCTTCCCCATAATGTCGTCCTCCTCCCGCTCTCGGTCCACGCGTAGTGCGTCGGTGTGTAACCTAGGCTGCCCACGCTTTGCTCCTCAAGGGGGACAAAACATTTTCGATTCTGGGGGGTTGAGTCCGGGATTGTGTTTGAGTTTCGTCCGCGGCCGCCAAAAGTTGTCATTATCGCGCATTCTTCTCTGACCGATCTGAGCGAGCGACATCAACAGATGCGATCGTGACAGCCGAGCGACATGTGGAACATGAGCAGGCAGGCGAGACGCGGACGCTGCATTCGCATCCCTCGCGCTCCTCGAGGAGTGTCACGTTCAACCTCATTCGTTATGTACATAAAAGAAACGAAACGCGAGGTCACGGCTGAATATGGGCTCCCATATATATCATTATATTTTACATACATACATACCACATATATATATATATATATATATGTGGTATATATATATACCTTCAGTATATCTTTCTATTTATCACAAATCCCGGCCGCATACTCTGGATGTTGTCTCTCTGTATTCTCTCTTCTGAGCTCACATATCATTTCCCTCAACTGTTCGCTCAGATGCATGTCTCATCCAGTCATTAATTTCCCCAATTGTTCGTCAATCTTATTCCTACGAATTTAGGGTTTTTTTTTAGGGTTTTACGTCTTGACTCCTGGCACAAACAACATCCATGGGCGTGGTCGCTCGACGGAATAGCGCCGCCCTGGAGAGGCGGGACGATAGAGCATCCCCCACATTGAAGGCGCATACTCCAGAGAACCTGCGGATGTGGTGGGAAGCAGAGAATCCTACAACTTGGGAAACTAGCGAGCCCTTTAACCGGAATGCGGGAAACACGGTCATGATGGCGTCTCTCTTGTGACTGGTAGGGATGGATTAGGAGATAGCCTAGAGGGGCGAAGTGTACTAGAAGGTACAGACGGAATCGCGTCATAGGCGATACCTACGTGATTAGGCACTGTATGACGTCGTGACAGGGTATGACAATATGACGTAACATGATAATATGACACACCATGCCGATATGACATGGCTTGGAAATACGGACCCGTTTAATCCTGAAAGGGGCCCGATGATGACAATCACACACGAAAATCTGTAGGTGGGCTAATTCTATGAACTCTAGCCCACCTCTCAAGGACTTGTGCTACAACTAGTAATAGCCCTGACGGCACAATTGCTACATTTGACTTATTTCGATAACTTCCACAAAACCAATCGAGAGCATGGCTCGCAAGATTGTCTCCCGCGATCGTGTTCAAGTCACTTATGCTACGGCACAAGTCTATACATACGAAACCTTAAAGTTTTAAAATTTTTGAGGCATTATAATTGCACCTGGGACATTTCACAAAATGAATGTATATCGAGCACTCTTTCATAGCTTGTTCTACACCTCCTACATTGGGGCACTGACACCTGTAGGGCAACTGTGGGGCACCGTTGTTCAAGCCAAGCTATACACACATGCCTCTGGAATCATCTTTGT
This sequence comes from Cymbomonas tetramitiformis, assembly GCA_001247695.2. Taxonomy (NCBI): domain Eukaryota; kingdom Viridiplantae; phylum Chlorophyta; class Pyramimonadophyceae; order Pyramimonadales; family Pyramimonadaceae; genus Cymbomonas; species Cymbomonas tetramitiformis. The sequence continues at coordinate 88,281 of LGRX02022031.1, forward strand.
GCTCGTTCAAATGGACTTTCCATGTTCTGTTGTTGCATTTGTTAAACCCGATACGTTGGAAAGAAGATGGGTGCATTCTAACTTTGGTACCAGCCGGAAACCCTTAGCTTGCGCTTTACAAGATCTTTGGCGCAATGTGTCTTCTCCTCCTCCGAGGTTTGATTTTTCTTCAGACTTGATTGCGCTGCTTGTGCTGCGAGCTTATTTGAATCTGCAAACCACACGCCCAAGTGTCGATATCTATCGCCAGAAAGGGGACACGTTAAGCCAGACAATCACACGCCTCACTCCCGTGTCTTCATGGATATCTCCATCGCAGTCACGGAGGAATGCTTCTCTTTCCATATACCAGCGCAGGCATCGTAGTGCTACGCTGAAAGAACAAAACGCGGAATGGACACACAGGAAAGGCAGAATCACTCTTTCGCCTCACAGTTTGTGGACGAAGAGATGCCACTGCAGGGATTGCCGCGTTCCATCGTGAGTGAGAAGTGGAACTCCAGAATTCCTTGAGCTTCAAGAGTCCTATTGCACGAGGCTGCAGCCTTCAATCTTGCTGGGATGGTCTACAGCATTCCGCATGGTGACGACTCGTCTTCAGAGGGGCAACTGGGATCCTCTGTGCCATGACGACCTTCCCAAGTCTATTTGATGCTCGGCCAAACGTGCGCATAGAAGCGAATTCGCTAGGCTCTCTGTTACAGACTTGTTGCAGTATTGTGGGGGCCAAGCAAAGGCATGGCACTTACGGCGCGGGGAACGACGTGGCGCAAGATTCAAGCCGTGTATCCATGAACGCATTCGTTGGATCGTGGACTTGTCCCGGCCCGACAGGGAATATGACGGTGACGACGTCTGGTATGGGAGTACCTATTGAACATTTCCAGAGAGCAGCTTATTCGGGCATAACACGAGCAGCCACCATTGACAATCATATAGAGCAGGCAAACCGCCCACTACAATTCTCACTTGATCGCAGTTCAAGCCAATTTGGACCCCACTCCTCCCACAAGATTGGCAAACTTATCCTCATATCTCACCTCGTTGGTTTTGCCATCAAATAAAACGAACTGGCTCGGTCCGCCGACGATTGCGGTCAGAGATGGCCGCCCAGCAGTGACGCCGATCTGTGCAGCGTCCCCCAACCAGCAGCCGCCACGAAGCATGAAAGGCCCCACGCCCTGGCCACACAGATATCAGTGGCTTTGGCACAGATTGCAAGGATCCTGCGTATCCTGACCGAGATTCCGTGAAGCCTGGCGACGTCTCTGTGGCAGGCTCTCACCTTCACTCCTTGCAGCCTGACGATATCTCCGCAGCGGGCTCTAGGCTGAGGCGGCTTCTCCTCCTTAGAAAATAAGATGCGGACTTCCACTCCCGAAGAGCCACCAATGTCCGTAGAGGCGTCGATGATGCGCATGGTGCAGATCCGATCTTTGCAGAGAAGTCGCAGAAAACCGCACAGCGTACACAGAACCACAGTCAATGAATAGAGCGCACGCGGGTGGGGGAAAATACCGCCATAGTGCACAGTCAAGAAGACCAGACACCTCATGGGAAGGTGCTAATGGTGAAAATGAAAGCAAATACGCCTCTCCAACCACCGATTTAGGGCAGCTGCACCGCTCACTGGCTTGCATGCGCATGCTCAAATCAAGCAGGTCCGACAGTCACCTGCGCCGTCAATCTCCTGTGACGCTTGACCAGTCCACCAGTCCACCACGCAGCCGTAAACATTCTGATAGGTCCAGAGAGCCTGGCACGCTGACCGCAAGGTCGGGTAGACGAGCTCCACACTTTGCTGCATCTCAGCCCCTTTAGCCTGCAGCCCTGCCTCTTCAGCCTGTATCTCTGCCTCTTCAGCCACTTCAGCCTGCATCCCTGCCTCTTCAGCCTGCATCCCTGCCTCTTCGGCCTGCACCCCTGCCTCTTCGGCCTGCATCCCTGCCTCTTCGGCCTGCATCTCTGCCTCTTCAGCCCGCATCCCTGTCTCTTCGGCCTGCATCTCTGCCTCTTCGGCCTGCACCCCTGTCTCTTTGGCCTGCATCCCTGTCTCTTCGGCTTGCATCCCTGCCTCTTCGGCCTGCACCCCTGCCTCTTCGGTCTGCACCCCTGCCTCTTCAGCCTGCATCCCTGCCTCTTCGGCCTGCATCTCTGCCTCTTCAGCCTGCATCCCTGCCGCTTCAGCCCATTGCCCCCCGTCTGCATCGCACTCCATCAACTCTTCATCCTGTCGGTCTGCCTCTTCATCCTGTCGGTCTGCCTCTTCGTAAACTGCTTTCTTTCTGCACTCCTCCAATGCAGCTCCCTGCGCTCCCCTCCCCCTTTCACGCCCGAATGAGCACGAGCCCTGCTCACCATGCGGCTATCTACCGGAGCTTTCCCAGCGCCGCTGCCTCCGCTTGCAACAAGTACAACAAGTCTGGCTACCTCCTAGATATGAACTCCTAATGGGCTAGCTAGCACCTGGTCTGCCGCTCAAGATTCACAGGAGCCCATAGTATTGGAGCAAATATATGAACACAGCCACGGACGAGCTCCGCATAAAATCAAGCGCAGCCGGGATCCTGGCAGTTTTATGAGGCACTTGTAATCTCTTCCTGCATCCAATCAAGCGCAGCCGGGATCCTGGCAGTTTCATGAGGCACTTGTAATCTCTCCTTGCATCCAATCAAGCGCAGCCGGGATCCTGGCAGTTTCATGAGGCACTTGTAATCTCTTCCTGCATCCAATCAAAGCGCAGCCGGGATCCTGGCAGTTTCATGAGGCATAGCAATCTCTTCCTGCATCAATCAAAAGCGCGGCGGGATCCTGGCAGTTTCATGAGGCACTTGTAATCTCTTCCTGCATCAATCAAGGCGCAGCCGGGATCCTGGCGGTTTTCATGGGGCGCGTGATCTCTTCGCCGTCCAATCAAAGCGCAGCAGGATCTAGCAGTTTCATGAGGCACGTGTAATCTCTCCTTGCATCCAATCAAGCGCAGCAGGGTCCTGGCAGTTTCATGAGGCACTTGTAATCTCTCCTTGCATCCAATCAAGCGCAGCCAGGATCCTGGCAGTTTCATGAGCACGTGTATTCTCTCCTTGCACATCCAATCAGCGCAGCCGGGATCCTGGGTACATGAGGCACTTGTAATCTCTCCTTGCATCCAATCAAAGCGCAGCGGGATCTAAGCAGTTTCATAGGCACTTGTAATCTCTTCCTGCATCAATCAAGCGCAGCCGGATCCTGCACTTTCGTAGGGCGCGGCAGTCTCTCTTGCATCAATCAAAAGCAACCGGGATCCCTGGCAGTTTCATGAGCACTTGTATTCTCTCCTTGCATCCAATCAAGCGCAGCCGGGATCCTGGCAGTTTCATGAGGCACTTGTAATCTCTTCCTGCATCCAATCAAGCGCAGCCGGGATCCTGGCAGTTTCATGAGGCACTTGTAATCTCTCCTTGCATCCAATCAGCGCAGCCGGGATCCTGGCAGTTTCATGAGGGCAGCATTGTATTCTCTCCTGCATCCAATCAAGCGCAGCCGGGATCCTGGCAGTTTCATGAGGCACTTGTAATCTCTTCCTGCATCCAATCAAGCGCAGCCGGGATCCTGGCAGTTTCATGAGGCACTTGTAATCTCTTCCTGCACTTGCAGCTGGGGCATGTAATCGATGACAAGACAAAGCGATGACGGTCTTCATACTGTCAGATGGTGCCATTGTGCCGACTCGAGGACCGATGCAACTAGGCAAAGTCCTGAGACGCGCTCTCCGCCCTTCAAGCAAATGCCAGGCTGCAACATGGCCCCCAACCGTGCTGGAGATGACTGGCGCCACCGTTCCGACCATTCCGATCCGACCGCTCCGATCATTGTTCCCACGCCCGGGACACTGAGCAGGATCGATGGATGCTGATCCGGACCGTGCTTCATGAATCACAGAGGCAAGAGGCAACGATCCTGCATAGGGTTGGCGTTGATGGACGGCCTGGATTCATCATTAAAGGACATCGGCGCCTGTTGATAGAGACCATGAAGGCAGGGCAACGCACCTTTGCCTCAGCTCCAGCCGGCCGCGAGCTTCCTCGCTCCCTGTGCCGTCCGACCGCCCGCGCCTGGCTCCCACAGCGCTTGCCGTTGTCCTTGGAGGGCAGCAGCACTCTGTACATCTCGGCATTCATGTTGAGCTTCTCCCGCTCACCGTCGTCATACTCCACCGTGGTCTTCGCTACCCGGGTCTTGCCGACCTCTTTGACAGTGCCCTTGTACCAAGCTTCGTCTTCTGGCCAGTACACTTGCACCCGAGTTCCGACATGAAGGACCGCCCCCGGAACTGGGACACTCCATCGCCCATCTTCTGCCTCGTCGGAGGGAAGTATTCGATACTTTTCATTGGCCATGTCGAGCTTCTCCTGGTCTCCATCATCATAATCGATCACCGTCATCCTGCCAGGCAGTGCGGCCCCCACGGTGCCTGGAAACCACGAGTCCTCCGCTTCCCAGAAGACTGCCACGCGCACTCCCGGACGTAACTTGGCGTGCGCACTCCCCATCACGCGGCGCCTCGTGCGCCTCCTCGTATCCACATCCTGCGGAACACTCCCTCCCCCATCTTCTCACCATGCAGACCAATCATATCTTCTCGAACATGCCCTGCTTGCCCCCAAGGTCTCATCCTCCACGCCAGTCAGATCCTGTGGATCGAGTGCAGAGAAGAAAAACAATGCCGCGAAATGTGGAAATTGGGAGATATGAAGGGGATAGAGCAAGTAGATGGTGCCTGGTTGTCACATATGACGGGTTTGCTTCTTGCCCTGTTCTATCTCAGTATCTGTATCCTTCGTATTGAAAGCCGGATCACGGGCTGGCAAAATGCTATGTCTCCTGTTGGCTACTTTCTTTGTCCCCTCCGGCTGTGCGGAGTGTTGAGTGCTGGGGGTTCTGGGATCACCCTTCTTGAGGGTAAGAAGTAGATCCGAGGTCTGCACCCTTCTTGTCAGGTTGTTGCCGAGGCGGTCTTCTGCTCCCTAGCGCAGGCCGAATGTGTCTCGCTATCAACAGCGTCCTCTGGAGCCCTCCCATTGGGCTGCTGGGCAGTGTGAGAGACGGGCCACTCGCAGTTAGCGCGCTCATATTGAATGCCAAGCATACTCCTGCCCTTTTGTGTATGCTACAAGCCCACTTGCTCTGACCGGCACAACTCCCGGCGTACCAGCTCCCCGGGAACTGGCTGGTCGGGTACAATTTCCGTACATTTCCCTTTGCTCTGCACGCGTACCTCGTCATCCTTCGCCTCTACCTCTTCATCCTTCGTCTCTGCCTCTTCATCCTCCGCCTCTGCCTGGTTGACATCTGCCTCTGCCTCGTCATCCTCTGCCTCTTCAGCCTCTGCTTCTGCAGCTTCAGGTTCCACTGGCATCCCCGGATCTTCAACCATCTGCGTCCTCTCCGCTCCATCCCTCTCAGTTCTCTGGTGGCGTGGAATCAGATACACCCGGCAGGCGCCCAGATGGCATGTGCAACCTCTCTGCACCGCCTCTTGGAGCAGGTCTCACGCCGAGCCTCACAGCACACCAATCACAGCCTGCCGCACGCTGCGCTGATCGAAGGCCGCAGGATCCAAGCGGCAGATCTGAGGGCCGCGCCACGGGCAAAAAGGTGGCCCCTCCAACATCAGTGTGCGGTGAACGCACGAGCAGGCACGTGCCTGCGTGGCGATGATCTCATCCTCCATGCCACCCTGCTCCAAGCCATCTCCATCCTCCTCGCCCGCAGCTGTGGCCGCTTCTTCGTACAAATCATATTCTTGCAAGACCGGCTGTCCATCCCTCGACCCAACCCCCCCAAAAGGCCCCCTCAGCCTGCTCTCCACGATTCCTCCGCGGCCCTCGGAAGCGCGTCTGTGCGCCGCTGTCCCGAGAAAGAGGTCACTTCCGGACTTGCCACTTTGAAAGTTCCTCCGTGGGCACCCTGGCACCGGGAAACTGCATGTGACGCGTCATCTGTCTTGTGCAGAAACCGCTGTCTGCGCTCGAGCTGCAATTGTGGCAAGCATCAATCTATGCGCCGCCGACATCGCATATATCATAATGGCAGCATCGCGTATCTCATAGTGGCAGCATCGCGTATCTCACAGTGGCAGCTGGCTGCGCGCGACTGTGATCTCATGGCGAGTACAAAAATATAGCTGCCACGGAACTACGGGTAGTTTCTTTTCCTCTCTTTTCCTGTTTTAAGGCACGCAAGCTGGCGAAAGGCCGACGGTGCACAGACACGCCTGAAACAATTCATTCAACAGATAGTAGGACGTCAGAGTCATATACCAGTCATGGGGGAGAGTTTCAGCTGTCCCCATATCAGAAAACCATTGCAAACACATCCAGCATCCACACTATATAGAGCTCACGTCCCGGACACCAACGAGTGTTCTGCATAGCAAACCTCCAACATCAGTGTGCGGTGAACGCACGAGCAGGCACGTGCCTGCTGCGTGGCGATGATCTCATCCTCCATGCCATCCTGCTCCAAGCCATCTCCATCCTCCTCGCCCGCAGCTGTGGCCGCTTCTTCGTACAAATCATATTCTTGCAAGACCGGCTGTCCATCCCTCAACCCGAACCCCCCAAAAGGCCCCCTCAGCCTGCTCTCCACGATTCCTCCTCCACACCACCTGCAAGCCATGGAAAGACCTCTGCACCACTCCCCGAGATTGCTCCGCACCCTACCCCCAGCCTGCTCAAACCAGCTGCTCCCGGAATGTCGCGTTCCCAACAAACTTTGCACCAATCATGCACCGTGGCACGGGGCTCGCCTACCGTTAGAGAGTGTGGGTGGCCATTCTCTGCCGCCAAAGCTCGCCTCATTCATGAACCCCTCATGAACATGCGGAGCCTTTTCCCCAGCACTACTCATCATTGTGCAGTTCCACATTCGTCAGCTTAGTCAAAGCTTGTGCTGAACGAGGGTGGAAACTTTGGTTCTGACCATCATGCACGGAGCCAGACACATGCATGTGCAGCTACGCTATATAGAGCTCACGTCCCGGACACCGATGATTCTTCTGCATAGCAACCCTCCAACATCAGTGTGCGGTGAACGCACGAGCAGGCACGTGCCTGCGTGGCGATGATCTCATCCTCCATGCCACCCTGCTCCAAGCCATCTCCATCCTCCTCGTCCGCTTCTTCGTACGCATCGTCATCGTGCGAGACCCTCTGCCCATGGCGCCCCCTCCTACCCCCAAAGCCTTGTTAGTCGGCTCTCTGCACGCCCTCGTGCATGCTGCCACCTTCCCACCAAAACCCTCAGTCCTTACACTAATTGTGCACCAATCCGGCTATGCCTTACATCTCTAAAGCCTCGCCACATATTGAGCGCCCCTCTCGGCTCCTGGACAGCCCCGCAGCCTACTCGAGGCCTCTGTTGCCTCATCGTCCTCCTTCTCGCAATCTCAGAAGTTGATAAAGACGTCTTCGTCCCACCCTATCCCAGCACATTCATATCCTCTCCATATGTGTGCCAATCCGGTGGTAGGAGTCCGCAACATGGCTGGACATGGCGCACCAGGCATATGGGACGCCGTAGTGGAGGTCAAATCTGCCCAGAGGCGAGGGGAACTTGGGCGGAGGCTCTCGATTGGAGGCGAGCGAGGGTACAGAGGGCTAACTCAGGAGTGATGCGTGACGCACAGGCCCATCAACTCGCGGGTGAACTATGGCTGTTCGAGCCGTGAGAAGCAAAACACACGCAGCCAGTGTGACGGGAGCAGCAACGTGAGCAAACGCCACGGAGTACAGCGGCGCCCCGACGGCGTCTGCAGGCAGCAGAGGCGCACGAGCCGGACGCATGTGGAGATGCCCGAGCAGGGCACGGCTCCTGAATCGATGGCGCACGGGGCACTTGCTGACGTGTGCCACCCAGGAGTTGTGGCAGCGTGGGAACAGGGGAGTCGGCGCCACCCCAAAGAGCGGCATCCAAGAGGACGCTGTCAACACCAGCATTCTCAACGCGTCGACACCATTGCTTCGTGGTGGCGCTTCGTTGCGAGCAGCGGGTTAGACTCGGCTCGTGAGCAGCGAGCAGCGGGTTTGTCACGCCAGGGCTCTGAAGGGCATGCCAGGGCACCATGCCAACAGACGCGGACGGGGGGAGGGGGGCAATCCGGGGAACGCCTATGATTGGTTTTGAGTTCATGATGAGGGCCCCATGCAGCCACTTGTCTAACGGAGGAAGTGGGCAACCTTAAAAACCACCACTCTATTGTGACATGGAGTTATAGGTGTTTGGTGCCCGTTTGAAGATAAATTTGCTTTTTTGGACACGCGCGAATCATCTTTGTGTGGTCTTACTCACTTTCAGATGTGCAATATCCATGAGGACATACACATTTGAGACAGGAGATACGTAAGGGATTACATCCCTACGTCACCATCAAGGTATGACCTAAAGGTGTGACAATGGTTGCACGCCACGATATGACATTGCACGATATAATGATGAGATGACGTTGGTATCCCATAGCGATGATATCACACGTTGATTGGACACGACAAACCATCGTTTGTCACAACGGGCAACGCGTGAGCGAGCATAGTTCACTATGAGCTATGTCAGGCAGCCTGTGAGCAGTGATTGGTGGTTCGCGACCACCTGTGCGAGTCCTCATTGGACAGCATCCCGGATCACTGCCAGGAAGCGAGAGGCCGCCGTGGCTAAATGAGCCGAGTCCTCATTGGACAGCATCCCGGATCACTGCCCGGAAGCGAGAGGCCGCCGTGGCTAAATGAGCCGAGTCCTCGTTGGACAGCATCCCGGATCACTGCCCGGAAGCGAGAGGCCGCCGTGGCTAAATGAGCCGAGTCCTCATTCTCACGCACTTCACTCATACCTTTCACCACTGCAAGATGTTGACCATACACGGCGGACGTGCTCGCTGTTCAAGCCATCCCCCGGCCTTCTCTGCCAAGCTGAGTGCTCGAGAGTTGCACGGCTCTGAGACTAAAATAAGTATCGAGGGCGCGACACCTTTGTCGCCGATGTGCACGAGTCGGCGCGCGGAGCATGTGTGCCCGTGGACGCAAGTATGCACACGCTTCGAAGGACCAATGCTGCTGGATCAATACCCCCTATTGAAGATTGTAGAGCATGTAATAGCCATGGTTTGAAGCATCCTAGGGTCTGGTGATGCAAACTTCATACGGGCCCTCAGATGCGCTGCCAGCTTGTGGTAAGGGCCATCACAGAAGCGCCTCGGCTCATTTGACAAAACTACATACAGCGGTTACTCCATAAAAATGTGCTCATGCGCGAGCCCTCCCCAAGAGCTTCTGACTTGGAGCAAAGAGCCTCGGGCCGAAATTTGCAGTGCATTGATCGCAGCGCGCTGCGCTGATCGAAGGCCGCAGGATCCAAGCGGCAGATCTGAGGGCCGCGCCACGGGCAAAAAGGTGGCCCCTCCAACATCAGTGTGCGGTGAACGCACGAGCAGGCACGTGCCTGCGTGGCGATGATCTCATCCTCCATGCCATCCTGCTCCAAGCCATCTCCATCCTCCTCGTCCGCAGCTGTGGCCGCTTCTTCGTACAAATCATATTCTTGCAAGACCGGCTGTCCATCCCTCAACCCGAACCCCCCAAAAGGCCCCCTCAGCCTGCTCTCCACGATTCCTCCTCCACACCATGGAAAGACCTCTGCACCACTCCCCGAGATTGCTCCGCACCCTACCCCCAGCCTGCTCAAACCAGCTGCTCCCGGAATGTCGCGTTCCCAACAAACTTTGCACCAATCATGCACCGTGGCACGGGGCTCGCCTACCGTTAGAGAGTGTGGGTGGCCATTCTCTGCCGCCAAAGCTCGCCTCACTCATGAACCCCTCATGAACATGCGGAGCCTTTTCCCCAGCACTACTCATCATTGTGCAGTTCCACATTCGTCAGCTTAGTCAAAGCTTGTGCGGAACGAGGGTAGAAACTTTGGTTCTGACCATCATGCACGGAGCCAGACACATGCATGTTAACACGAATTTTTCATTCTCACCCATTGGGATTTTTTTAAAATTATTTTTGTGGGAAAAGGCGCAACGGGAATTGAACCCTGGTCTCCCGTGTACATGACGAGTATGTTACCACTACACTATTGCGCCATATTTGATGTTAATTATCCCCCCCCACCCCATTTATATACATTATTTTTACAAGCGATCTATAAATTTAATTATAGACGATCCGGTACCTCTTTCGAGCCCGCTGGATCTGTAGTCGACGTCGAGGGCTATCGTGCGAAACACGTCCCGATGACTGCCGCAACTCAAAGTTAACAAGAATTTTTCATTCTCACCCATACGCTATATAGAGCTCACGTCCCGGACACCAATGATTCTTCTGCATAGCAACCCTCCAACATCAGTGTGCGGTGAACGCACGAGCAGGCACGTGCCTGCGTGGCGATGATCTCATCCTCCATGCCACCCTCCTCCAAGCCATCTCCATCCTCCTCGTCCGCTTCTTCGTACGCATCGTCCTCGTGCGAGACCCTCTGCCCATAGCGCCCCCTCCTACCCCCAAAGCCTTGTTAGTCGGCTCTCTGCACGCCCTCGTGCATACTGCCCTCCTTGTTCCCTTCCTCAAAGCATGCCCAGCAGGTTGAGGGCCGTTTCAAGCCTACAATCCACTCCTGAGCCCACACTTAAGTTCCCTTCCATTCTTTCACAACGTACCACCCCCAGCGGTTCTCGAACCTTCAGTCATTCAGGCCGCAGATCTGATGATATCGGCGGGAGCCGTCCGATGGCAATGCGAACTACACCGGCGAACAGGCGCGTGCCTGCGTGGCTATGACCTCATCCTCCATGACGCCAGAACCGCCGTCACCAACCGCCACAGTTGTTGCTGCCGCGCTCGTCACCTCATCAATCGGGGCGTGCGTGGCGTGGTGTTGGCCCTCAGCTGGGGCCTGCTCAACGCGCCGCTGGTCTGCGGGGTACTGCAGCACAAATTGTATGGCAGACCGGGCATCTGCTATGGCCCTCCCGGAGGCGTCGTCTTCGTCCACCATGCCCATCGTGCGAGTCAGATTTGTTGCTCTCTGCATTCGCCGCATCTCCCCCAACTCCTCCCCACCTCTACACAATCATCAAGACCCGCAACCCACATACACTGAACGGCATGAGATCGGCCAACAAAAGCCAGCCCACCATCATCCCAGTGGATGTGAGAAGCAAAGCAAGAGCAGGGCGGGGCCGTGACAAGATACCACAAACTCATACATATTCCCCAACCCAAATGCAAAGCAGCATGGAAAGATGAAACGATGTGACCGATCATCGCCAAACAACTGCTGGTCTCTGGGTTACGGAGTGAGCGGACCCTGCTGGCATGCCCCCCAGTGGCTCCCGGTCGATAGATGGGACCCGTTGGTCCATGGTTATGTCATGAATGCAGTCACACCACACAGCATGGACACCCCATGTCAAAAAAAGGAAACATGCGGGCACCTAAGTGCTCCCCACAAAATTCAAGGGAAAACACAGAAGGTGTACATCACCACCTTCTGCCTCTCCTCGCAGCACGACAGACGAATCCACCGAGCTCTCCAAGAGGCAGTGCCCGCCAGAATGGCACCACAGGGATAACCGCCTCCCAAAACCCACTTCCACCCGGCGGCCGTCCCCGTTCACAGCGATCCGCCAGTACTTCATATCAAGGTCAAAGAACACAAGTCCCCCGGCATGTGTAATAACCATGAGCACTGTACACGGAGAGGGAGCTAGCGTCAGACGAATCCAAGACACTCCCAAAAAGCGAGCCGTAGACGAATCCCCCACGCACTCAAAGAGGCAGTACCCGTCAGAAGGGTACCACAGGGACAGCCACAATCCCATCATCCAATTCACTCCAGTGGCCGTCCCCATTAACAACGAGATGGCAGTACCCCATAAAGTGGGTGTCGATCACCAGGTGTCGATCACCAGGATAAGCATACACACACACACGGCTTAGGGGGTCCCATTCTTCACTAGTGAGCTCCGGAGAATCCGGATGAGTGTCCCGAAGTGTGTGCTGAATCCTTTGATCCCCGGCGTGGGTACATAGTGCAGTCTCCTGTGGCTACGGGGTGCCAAAGGATTCGCAAGGATAAGCATACACACACACCGGCTTCAGGCACTGGGCGGCAGTGCGCTGCCGGTGCAGATGCAGAGGGGCTTGGTTGGCTCAGCGAGGCTTAGGGGGTCCCATTCTTCACTAGTGAGCTCCGGGGAATCCGGATGAGTGTCCCGAAGTGTGTGCTGAATCCTTTGATCCCCGGCGTGGGTACATAGTGCAGTCTCCTGTGGCTACGGGGTGCTAAAGGATTCGCAAGGATAAGCATACACACACACACACAGCTGGAGTGGGTGGGCAAGCTCTCTTGGGACCAGGCTGTAGGGGGCAGCGGGGTGATGTGGGGTGTGGGCTTGGTGGTGGAGGGGTGGCTCGATTGGCGGAGGTGAGCCGGCTCCAGAGACACAGCAGCAGTGCGCCGGCAGGACAGCCGCAGAGGGGCTCAGGTGGCCCAGTGAGGCTCAGGGAGCAGAGGGGTGGTCTTGCGCGTGGGCTTGGTGGTGGAGATATGGCTCGCGCAGCTCGGGGGGCAGGGATGAACCGGCTTCAGGCACAAGGTGGCAGTGCGCTGGCGGTGCAGATGCAGAGGGGCTCGGGTGGCTCAGCGAGGCTTAGGGGGTCCCATTCTTCACTAGTGAGCTCCTGAGAATCCGGATGAGTGTCCCGAAGTGTGTGCTGATCTGCTGAATCCTCTGATCCCCGGCGTGGGTACATATATAGTGCAGTCTTCTGTGGCTTCGGGGTGCCAACGGAGTCGCAAGGATAGACATACACACACACACGTGAGAGGACGCGTTCGAGGAGACAGACTATGCCACGCAGGATGGATCTGGTGGTGGGACGCAAGAATCTGAGGGAACGCAACATGAGTAGTCTGGGCAGGCTTCCGGTGGTGCAGGTGAGGTGGGCGCGATGGCATCGAGGCTTTTGGAGAGCATGGAGGACGTGCGGCGGGAGACGGAGCATCTGGGCACTGTGGGGGGTCCAGGAAGGGGCATCGCCGAGGCGCGATCTGGGGGGGCGCGTGCAAGCATAGACGGGCTCAGCCAGACGGCGTCAAGTGTCGAGGATATCTTGAATGAGTGGGATGACCTTTCGTCGCCAGGCCCGGAGGGTGGGGTGTGTACTTAGGAGCAGAGTGGGGCCTCGCCGGAGCAAGCAATGGCCTTGGCTGAGGGAGGGGTGGCCACCTTGATGGGGGCGAGCAGGCGGGTGGCCGGCCTTCTTGGGGGGGGTTGATGGCATGGGGGGAACTGATGAGGATGACGGGGGAGATGTGGGGAGGTCCGCGGGTGGAGATGACACACGCCGGGCCCCTCAGAGCCCGTGGGCCCATCCTGGCAGCGATGACCACTTACAACAGGTTGCACAGCAGCATACGGCATCTCATCAGCTTCCGTGCCCATCGGGCGAGGTTGCTGGCCGTGCCGGAACTAACAGTGAGCAACTGTCGGGAAGGCGACGACCGGGTGGTGAACTATCGGCCACCGGGAGGGTTTGGGACACACAGGCAACTGTGGGGATGGGACCCCAAGTAGGAACAGTGCGGCGTGACAGTTACAGCGCAAGTGTGGAGCGCATTGCTCAAGTTCGCGGCCACCTCGCAAGGCAATCAGCGCAAGGGCTCCAGTCACGGGGAGTTGGTGCGGGGGTAGAGGGCTACAGGCGCAAGTCGGTGGCGGATGCGCAAGTTTGGATGAGGGCAACCCAGTTTATCATTCTCAGCCCCTTGGGACAGCGCTTGGGCATTCTGGCCGTGGCGTGGGTGGGCAAGCTCTCTTGAGACCAGGCTGTAGGCGGCAGCGGGGTGATGTGGGGTGTGGGCTTGGTGGTGGAGGGGTGGCTCGATTGGCGGGGGTGAGCCGGCTCCAGAGACACAGCAGCAGTGCGCCGGCAGGACAGCCGCAGAGGGGCTCAGGTGGCCCAGTGAGGCTCAGGGAGCAGAGGGGTGGTCTTGCGCGTGGGCTTGGTGGTGGAGATATGGCTCGCGCAGATCGGGGGGCAGGGATGAACCGGCTTCAGGCACAAGGCGGCAGTGCGCTGGTGGTGCAGATGCAGAGGGGCTCGGGTGGCTCAGCGAGGCTTAGGGGGTCCCATTCTTCACTAGTGAGCTCCGGAGAATCCGGATGAGTGTCCCGAAGTGTGTGCTGAATCCTTTGATCCCCGGCGTGGGTACATAGTGCAGTCTTCTGTGGCAACGGGGCGCCAAAGGAGTCGCAAGGATAAGCATACAGACACACAAAAACACATCGTCTCAGTCACCGGAAGAACTTGGGCCGAGCGTTTATGTTGCGGCAAGCTTGCATTTGTGTGTGATTCTCCCCGCGCCCGGTCCTCCTAGCATTGGGTGTCCTTCGTGGCGGACAGTCATTGCATCGAATCCGGCCTTCGTCGCACCCGTCTGTTGCTGGCGAGAAGCCGCTGAGTGACAGGCCCCGAGTGAGTTATGACCAAGCCAAGAAAAGAGGCAGCTGGCGTATAGGTCCGCACCTTGAGGCTGACCAGGCCACCTTCCTGCCCATGGCTGTGGCCTTCGACGTCGGCCGTCTTCGCTGCCTCCACGCTGGCGAGGCGCCTCGTGAGCTCCGCCAGCTCCGACTGCGTCGCCTCCCGACTGCGCCGCGCCGCGATCAGCTCCGCATCCGAGCTTGCCAGGAGCTCCTGGGAAAGCTCTCCCCACTCCCCCCCACAAGCGCCTTGTAGACCCATCACCGTGACCAATATAACGGGGCACCCAGCATTGGCGTGAGAGTTGCTTCAGCGACCCGCGTGCAGGAAGCGCCAATTTGGCACAAAGTTTCCCATGGCCTAAAAACGGCGGTCGCCTGCCATGATATCAGAAAAATAATCACTCTGAGCATGCGGTCCACAGGTTGCAGCGCTGAGAGAAGTGATCACTCTGAGCATGCGGTCCACAGGTTGCAGCGCTGAGAGAAGTGATCACTCTGAGCATGCGGTCCACGGGTTGCAGCGCTGAGAGCAGTGATCCCTCTGAGCATGCGGTCCACAGGTTGCAGCGCTGAGAGAAGTGATCACTCTGAGCATGCGGTCCACAGGTTGCAGCGAAGAGCAGTGATCCTCTGAGCATGCCGGTCACAGGTTGCAGCTGAGAGGGTGATCACTCTGACCATGCGGTCCACAGGTTACAGCGCTGAGAAGAAGTAATCACTCTGAGCATGCGGTCCACAGGTTGCAGCGCTATTAAGCAGTGATCACTCTGAGCATGCGGTCCACAGGTTGCAGCTGAGAGAGGTGATCACTCTGAGCATCACGGTCCACAGGTTACCTGCGCGATGAGAAGTGATCACTCTGGCATGCGGTCCACAGGTTACAGCGCTAGTGATCACTCTGAGCATGCGGTCCACAGGTTGCAGCGCGAAGAGAAGTGATCACTCTGAGCATGCGGTCCACAGGTTGCAGCGCTAAGAGCAGTGATCACTCTGAGCATGCGGTCCACGGGTTGCAGCGCTGAGAGAAGTGATCACTCTGAGCATGCGGTCCACAGGTTGCAGCGCTGAGAGAAGTGATCACTCTGAGCATGCGGTCCACGGGTTGCAGCGCTGAGAGCAGTGATCCCTCTGAGCATGCGGTCCACAGGTTGCAGCGCTGAGAGAAGGTTTTAAGAGAAGGTAGGCTAGGTCAGGTGGAGCGCGGCGCAGGGAGCGGGCAGGAGGCGGGCAGGGAGCGGGCAGGAGGCGGGCAGGGGAGTGGCGAGGCTGCAGGTGCAATGAGCAAAAGGGCCAAGCACGGAGGCGAGGCACTGTCAGCTGGTCACTGTCCGCCTCGAACCTTTGTCACGGTATGACGGGCACACTCATGCGCCAAGCAGCGCTGGAGACCCTCCTGCACCTCCGCCGCCTCCCATGCTGCCTTCTCTGCCGCCGCATGCGAGGCCTGCAGCGCTGCTTGCGCCACACCGAGCCGCGTGCGTAGCTCCTCCTGCTTCAGGCGGGCTTGCGTCAAAGCGCCCTCCACGTCTACGCGCGACGCCTCTGCCAGCTCTGCCTGCCGCTGCGCTCCCTCCAGGCGCCGCTGTGCCGCCTGCCTCGATTCCATCGACTGCCACCCCTCCCCATACCCTTTTATGTGGCTGTACCTTGCTCGCACATGAGCTCCGTGTGGCGCGGGGGGGCTTCAGCCTCTCAGCAGCCCTGGCGTGGGCTGCTTGTGCACTTAGAGCCATCGCAGGGACCACTGCGAGGAACGTAACGCCGCCGGCACGCCATCGCTCTAAGCCGAAGCGCAAGGTGAAGGGAGGACGGCCAAGCGTTGCGCTGCTCCTTCTTTAATCCCTCCTGGAACCGAGCGCGGCAAACACGAGAAGAGGCAGCGAAGGAATTCCTCTGGATGCGCCCTTTGAAGGGTCGCAATTGCGTGCGTTGGACTACCAAGAACGAGAACCGGCTGTAGCTGGCACGCATCTCCATTAGGATTTTCAAGATCTCGAATCGGGTTATTGATTGGTATGGAATACTTTGAGGGAGCCTATGGTGGATGGACGGAGGGTACGAGCGTCTCGTGAGCAATTCAGTGTCCGGGAATCGTGGCAAAGCATTATTCAAGGACGGCGAGGAGTGCGTCAGAGGCCGGTGCAGTTAGGAATGCAAGGCCGCGGGGGAGTACCGCTTTGGCGTCTTCTCGGAGCACTGCCATGGCCTCGTCTGCTGCTCGTGCCACTGCATCCAACTTTTGTCTCTGCGAGACGCATTCGCCATCACCCGTCCCTCACACCACCGCTGGCAGGCACTATACCTGATTCTCGTACAGCATGCCGCTTTCATCAGAGGGCGTGGCAATATCGCGTGAAACAAGCACCGCACGGGTGGCATGTCCGCGCACGGCATATTGGGAATCTCCGGTACCATAAATCATGTGAGCAGCCGTTAAGGAAACAACAGAAATAGCAGAGTTTGATTGGTTGGTTGTGTCCTGTTGATTGCTTGAAACAGTTTGCATCTCCAGCTTCCAGGCTCCCATTGCCAACCCACTCCGCTTAACATTGAAACCGAATTGTAGAGCTGTCTGAAATATCCAAAACTCGGGAGTTTCCGGTGACAAAACACAGGAGCGACACACACTGGTCCAACTCCCACAAAAGAGGGCCGCCAGCTGCTAAAGGAGAAACCTCTCTTTGATTGCCTTCGACAAAAGAATAACACAGTGTTTCTCAGGATTTCTAGCACAAGGGTTAAACAACCATTTTTGCCCAGATCTTTCCCGTACCTTCGTGCCCGCATGCATTGCGCCACGTCAGCAAACCCTTGGGGCAACGGGTTCCCTACATCCCATAAGAAATCTGCCATCGGTTCGAGCCGAGCGAGCAGAAGTGCAGTGGTCCTCATGCTTCTAGAGGTAAGTGTGCAAGTAGGAGCCCTAAAAAAACGACACTCGGCCCTCTGCAAGGATCTGGGCTCCGCTCTGTATCCACGACGCCAGGCCAGTTCAGGTTCCGGGAGTTAGAGGTGATTGCTGAGGGGGGCGTGAGATCTTGCTGGGGTGGCGGGGCCTCTTTATCCCCAGCCGGCTGGCAGGGTCCGACCTGAACGGCGCCTCTGGCGGTGGTTTTAAATCCCCATCTCCGAGTGAGTTGCCACCTCAGAGGAGACGGGCGTGCCGTGCACGCCGCAATGAGATTGGCCAAAAGCTTTTTGGACTGAAGATAACAAGTGGGTCCCCGGCACGGTTGGGGGATCTCCAATGAAGTAGGGAAGGTCGAGCTAGCGCATGACGCGTATGACGCGGAATGGTCACACCTCGACGAGGAAAAAGACAGGCGCGGTCGCCAGGGGGGGGGAGACGAGAAGCAGTGTGGATGCAGACAGCGGGCCGATGAAAACTGGGGATGTTGGCAAGTGGGGCGCAGCAAGTCGTGATCGGTGGAGGCGTGTGCCGGGCGAAAAAGTGGCATCGAAGTCGCCACGAGGAGGCAAGCAGCAATGGTCCGCCGTCCAGCAAGCACAACTGTGATAGAACCGGACAACATTGAACATGGTCTCCGCAGAGTCAGCACAATCTAACGATCCGTATTGCGCCGGTTCTGCGGGGACCGTGCTTACGCACAATTATGCTCCCTAGATTATGCTGAGTCTGCGGAGACCATGCTCAATGTTTTCCGGTTCTGTCATACCAGCAATGGTCCGCCGTCCAGCGTTGCAGTGACAGCAGTTCTGCATGCGAGAAGTTTGGAGGAGGTTGCCCGTGACCCCGGGGCACAGTGCGAATGTCCATGGCCTTCCTCGAACTGGATGTGGCGGAAGCGACGTCGATGGGGCCTTATCTCTCGGCAATCCACGGTTAGCAAGGTGACGCGGGCATCGTGGGGCCGGCGAAAGGCCGGGAGGTGACCCAGGCGCTGCGGGACGCGACAGTGCCGCTGACAGTGATGGCGAAGGAGGCCAGTGAGGCCAAGAATGAGAGGACATGGCTACCAGCGTGGCACGTGGCTAGGGCACATGGAACTGGAGCTGAGACCGGGCGGAGTCGAGGAGCTCCGGCAGCTGCAGACCAACATCTACGTGGCGTCCGCGCCCGCGCCATTCAGGATACTGGACACAGGAACAGCGATGCAGCGGAAGCACGCACAAGCAAGCTGGGAGGGGTTCGCGGTGGAGCTGCACAGGGAGAAGGCCAGTGATCACCAAGGGAAAGCTGATCATCCTTTGGGGGGGCAGCTAAAGCAGCTCCTCGAGGTCTGGAGCGTTCCAAAGGAGGAGCCTGGCGCAGGAGGACACCAGAGAGAACTCCGATAAGGCACGTGTCAAACAGCAACTGAAGGCTGCATGTTGAGAAGCCAAGTTCAACCTCATCGAATTCAACAGGATCGTCATGGACTTGGTCGACGTTCGGATAAGGCTGGCACTGGGCACCCTCGGGCGCCTCCCTCGAGAAGAGGGGCACTTCTTGGGCCACGGCATGTGACAGGGCGCCGCTCCGTGATGAGGACGCCAGTGCAGGCACCCGACCCAGAGGCGAGGCGATGAGACGGAGCGACGAAGCCAATGTTTCAGGCGGAGCGCGTGGAATCTGATTGGGCCTTAAAACATGCACTGTTGATAAGGCTGCGCCCTGAATGATAGATTGAGGGTAATGACAGGCTCGATGAGTCTTCGGACAGCTTACTAACAGGTAAGCGAACCAGCAGTTGTCCGTACGGGTGCGGGAGTTGGCTCTGGTCTTTCGCCTTCCCATCACATCCGGCCCAGAAGCTCCAGTCTGTCGCCAAGGACAAAACTGAAACGCATCCGTGAAGAGGCGTTCACTAACTTGCTCCGCCCCTCCCCGAGGCTCTGTACAACCCCCGGATGACGGTATGACACATCATCTGCGCTGCCTTGCACATTTGCCACGTGGGATAAGCGTGTGTGTGAGTATGCAGGGAGAGGACTGCGTCGATGTGGGCGCACGTGCAGCATATCGCGATCCTGCAGCTCTCGTGCGTGGCTTTGCTTGATGCAGGCAAGCTCCTGTTGCAACCGTTCAAGTTCCTGCACCGGTGTTGAGCATCCGATCCCTCTCATTTATGTGCACACTGCACGCTATCCCTCTCAGCCATGCGCACCAGACAGACTCCTGAGTTGTGAAGAACCACACATCAGATCAATCGGGTGTGCCATTCAAAGTTTCGGAATCGAGGCTGTGCCATTCAAAGTTTCGGAATCTAGGCGGTGGTCACTTGTCATATGGCCAATCACTTGCACAGCAAATGGAGGCCCCGACCGTCCCCTGACGGCACTCCCCTGACCCGACACCGTGAAGCAGTGGCTGTTCCCTCATGTCCGACTGGATCGCACGGCTGACACCTGGGCGGACCCGGGTCACCTGTTGCCCTGCCCTCTGGTCCCTCTCCGTCGTTCCTTCGTTCGGATTCGAAGCTTCAGGAGTAATCAGCACTGGAATGTTGCCGCATACACGCTTCAAAGGCTTTGGCTTGCTGCCTGGGCTACGGCTGGGTGCTGAAGCCCCTGTCAGGCCCAACCCGCATCAACGCCAAGAAGTGAATTCCAACAAATGAACAGGCGCTATCCTCTCGCCTGCATGAATGCTTTCCGAGAAGTCCTCACAGCAGCCCCTGGTCCGCAGCACCTTGCTGACCGCAGCATCATCAATTTCTTCACAGGAACGTCACCTCCAACGGAGTATTCAAGCTGCGGCGCCTCACCTCCACCAGAATATTGACGCTGCGGCGCCTCACCTCCACCACATTCTTCACGCAGGCGGCCTCACCTCCACCACATTCTTCACGCAGGCGGCCTCACGAGGCACCAGAGCTTTTACGACGGGTGCTTCACGTCCACCTGATTGCTGACGGCTACGTCTCTCACATCCACCAGATTGTTCACAGTAGGACCCTCACAAGCCCCACATCATTCATAGCAAGGCACGTCACATCCACTGTTGTTCACGGGGCCGAGTGGTCGCCAGCGAGATCCACTGGAGGATTCCCCGGAGAAATCCTCCACCTCCTGCGGTTTGCTGGAGGGGTTTCTCGCACCGGCTTCTTCATCCGCGGGGCTTCTCTTCCCCAGGAGCGTGCCGGAGGCGAGCTCGTCTGAAGTGAAGCTGGCGGCATACTTGGCCATGTCTACGGGATAATGGCAACCCTCCGTGCAGGCGTGAAAAGTGAACACCTGCGACACAAGCCGTCATGGGTGGGTACCGCTCCAAGTTCATTGTAAGGAGCTGGGCTCAACGTAAGGAGCAAGCTGGGCTCCGTCGAACCAGATATGACCTTAAGTAAACAAGTCCAACAACACACGTTCCGGGAGTTTGCTATGCAGAGCATAGGATTCTGGAAAGGCAAAACAAAGCTGAGTGAGCGGCGTGTTTTCCGGCATCTCACACTGCAGAAGTACCGCAGGCTATCTCCCAGGGCAAGTGGAGGAGGGGCGTGGATGGGGGTTGAGTAGGTGCATAAAGCCACCTCTCTCCCCACTGCTCTCGCCGAGAGTAGGAGATTCTCACTTTAGGGCGCCGTAAACAGGTCAGCCTTCCAGCCTCACAGTTTTGGGCACATTTTCAGAGATTTGCCAGAGTAGCCTTAAGAGCTATCCGTGATGAAAGTGCTCTCCTTCTTGAAGTAAACGGAGAGCTGTGTTTTCGTGAAGAATTCTGTAGCTTCACGCAAGGAGATCGTATGGAACTTTGTGTGAGAGGTATTCCTAGCTGTCTGGATAATCGAACTCAGTGCGTCAGCCGACCATGATTACGCAGAGCTCCCTTCAGAAATAGAAATTTCCTCTTCGGGGCAGGGTTCAAGGATCGAGAATTAGCTATGAACGGCTAGATCCGGTCGCTGTATGCGTCGATGTGAGGGACAGCACACAAGCGTAAGTTGGCAGGCGTACTGGGAGGTCGTTGTCGTTGTTATCATCGGACGTGGCGAGCGAGATGACGGCTCCTGACTCGAGCACGCGAAATTCACCCTGGAAGTGGCAGTACAGAATCCCCGTGAGCTCACGAGCCCCAGGGACCGCAGTTCCACATCCGGAGAGGGCGTCTCCGACAGACGACCGTGACGGAACGGCGCATGCTGTGAATTCCTGACAAGCGTGGCTAAAGGCAGCTGCAATAACCTTCGGGAGCCGGGTCCGGTTGACAAAGGTTCCATTATCACTGACGTCTTTAATTAAGTTTTTGCATCCCTTATTTTCTGAATCCTGCACCGTTCGCCAAAAAAGTCAGAAAATAGGAGTGAAGATGGGCGGAAAGTCGACTTAAAGCGTGTGTGCCGAACCTCTTGAGTCCCAGGAAATGCTCCTCGTTTGATGCAGCAGTGACTTCTGCTGACTGCAAATGATTCGGACGGAAAATGATGGGCCTTAGAAAAAGAGCCAAATTTGCCGAGACTATCTGCAAATAAAAAAATGGAACTAGTCCCACTCCATGCGTTTCAAGTAGCAAATACAACACGTGCCTTCGGCCCTTTTACTGATCACGACGTTGAAAGTTGACTTATCTGCACTTTCGGGAAGAAGCCGTCCAAGTTGTACAACGTCGTGAGTCAAGCGGATGGGCTGCGAAAACCGCTTTTTGGCGCTGCATGACTGGGGCACTAATATTCCCCAAAGGTTTTCCTGCCATCCCTGAGTGGCGCCACCTTGGCTCGACATATCTTTTCAGTGAGCAAAACGAATGTTAATCCCTATCCTTTCTTGCTAAATGCACGAAACAGAAACGAGAAAGTGAGGGTAGCCCTTTCATGAAACATGAAACTTCAACCTTTTCAATATATGAATTTGAATAGAACATTCAAAATTTTGAAATTTCGAATTGATGACCGTTCGGCTCGGCGTACAAAAGGCAGTTTTTTCAACTAAAGTTGAGCCGTCCAATGTTTTTAGATCGGGAACATCGGAACGTCCGAAGAGATTCCTGGGGAGCGACAAATGAATGCATCGTATTTTAATCTCTGGAATCGTACATGGACTGTCGGATTCGGAAAATTGTCGCTGTTAAAAATTAAAATGAACGGACCAGTTTAAGGATAGGGTGCCACCTGAAACGGTCTTTTTTTGGGTGGGGGGGCGGGTTGCCAGAAATCATATAAATTTGGGAACTAAAAATTCGGGGTGGGTGACGAGGTGTGAGTCTCAAGCTATTCCACAGATTTATCGAAACGATTAGATTCGAAATTTAGGTACCTCAAATAAATTGCGATAGTTGGGCATTTCCCCCGTGAAATTTGGGTACCCGCAACCGGCGAAATTTAAAATGTCGGGCTTGCGGGAATGGTCACACCGCTTACTTTGTGAATCTTCCTATAGTAGTGTGTATGATTGTCACCCGAACCTGAACCCTAACTGTTTATGCCCATATAACGGGTTAACTTATCAACTTTATGACATTCTGAGAAAACCTATCACTGAGTGAATATATCCCGGGTCCTAGGGGTATATCCAACAGGTTTGGCCCCACGCACTCTTTATTTAGACACTGCGAAGTTTGGTCATGTCTGGCTAAACAACGACGCTTGAGATGGAGTGAGGGGCTCCTCTAGAGGCGCGGCGGAGCGGTATGGCCTAGTTACGTGTCTGGTTGATTGGATTTGCGGAGAGCTCGTGCACGTGGCCGCTTAATTTTTCCTTGCTACGCGTTGGTGCACGTTGGGACTTTTGGTCGGATCCGACACCAAGTTCCTTGGCCGCGTTATTTATCCACATGCACGTTTGGAGAACTTTGTGCGCCGCAGCTTTCCCTTGATTCCTCGACGACCGCATTTCGACTCTTGGCCGCCCCTCCTTCCGCATCTCGCCCCACCTTTCCCTCACTTCATCTCTGCAGTCTTCTACACCATGGTTGCGACTAGATTGACCTCGAGTATGGCGTCTCGCCGACGCTCCTTAGCTACCATTTTCGACTCAGCTGTTGTCCGTAATTCCGTCACGCCGGCTACGCCGGCACCTGCTGGTGTTCCGGCTGCGAACTCCGCCCAGGCTGTTTTCCTGGCGGGTGTTCGCTCACTGACCCGTGAGCGCTTCGACGAGAGCGTAGCGAAGCACGTGATCCGGAAATGTTTCCGTGAGAAGCATGACCGATTCACGGGAACGGAGTCCAATGCGCAAGTACTTCTCTCCAAGTTGGTGCCTGCTCTCGAGGAGGCATTCGAGGCGGAGCGTGCCTTATTTGCACCTATGTTCGACTTGGAGGACTCCTCGTTGGCCGTCCGTCCCGAGGCCAACAAGCTTCTTTTTTCAACTCTCGAGCTCATCGTGTTGTCGCGAACTTATGCACGAAGCGTCCACACAAAGCACGAATCTCTAGCCCTACTACTAAACAGTCTTATTTATTGTCAGCACTCCTACCACACTAGCTCAGTATTGCATATATTGTCTTATGTAACTGCACAGTCAACTTCCTACAGTGACCACACAAAAGTTCAAAATTTTTGATATCTGCTTTTCTACAACTTATGCAAGCTCTTTTTCTCAGCATGAAAAAGACTGAAGATTACAGTTCTGACACTATCACACAATCGCAAGTCCAACAAATGTACAACTTCACAAGGAAAAGAATGTCATATATCATGAATCTTTATATCATAACACGGCTGTTTTCGCGGTCTGAGCGAGCACTTCCTATTTTCGGACCCACTGTTACGAAGGCAAAACAAAAATGAGCGTCTGCCTCACCCTGCTACGCCGCCCTACATATTCTCGCTATCTCCAAACAAGTGTAACACCCATCCGTATTTCCGTATCTCGTCACTGTCGTAACTACTCGCGCGTATCGTACTGCGCGTGTCATACGTTCGTCACAGAGACTGTTGTCGCAAGTGTCACAACCCGGCTAAGGCACACGATAAGTCGTGGTTTGTGACAGCTGTCGCGAACTTATGCACGAAGCGTCCACACAAAGCACGACTCTCTAGCCCTACTACTAATCAGTCTTATTTATTGTCAGCACTCCTACAACACTAGCTCAGTACTGCATATATTGTCTTATGTAACTGCACAGTCAACTTCCTACAGTGACCACACAAAAGTTCAAAATTTTTGATATCTGCTTTTCTACAACTTATGCAAGCTCTTTTTCTCAACATCCCCCATCTGTAGCTGCCACTGGTGGCAAAGACATTAGATAAGAGCTTGTTCAGCATCTTCTGTAGTGACACCATCCAGCGCGAACTTGCCCATGCTGAAGGTGAACATACCCACTCCAGTGGATTCTCCTCCTCGTAGCATCCTTGCTCGTGTCAGAGGATTTCGAAACACCATAACCCACATACATCTTCTACCAATGGGCCCATGCTCCAAGTGTCCAATCACGTGTAGGCGCCCAGCGTGGCACAACTTACGAAAGTACTGTGCCCTGCTCTCTGTCATATCTGTCATATAGTGCGATGGCACATGAATACAAGTCACCACCCTACTTGCCAGCACTGCCAATGGCAACGCGATGTCCAGTACTGCGAACCACGGCGAGGTTATCACCGCATCACACACTCCATACTTCTCCTTCCAGGCACGATAGTTGCCCGGCTGTAATGCGTTGAGGGCTTCATGCCATTTCAACTGTGGGTTCCAATCGTTGTTCATGAACTTCAAGTGAGGCCACTCCAGTGACATCACCTTGCCAATCACACCTGTGCCAGCCCATGGGTCCCAGACCTGTGTGACCTTCTTCCAAGTCACCTCGTGCGCCAAGCGTCTGACTTCCTGAGGAACTGTCATCACCAGTTCTAAGCCCCAGTTCAGTTGACTGGCAATCTTCACCTGGGCTCTGCTCAACTGCGTAACATCCCCCCTTTTTTGCACTTCCTCCGGGCTCATGGCCTGCACCGTAGCCGCCTTTCGCAGGCTCCTCGCGCGAGTGTGCTGTTCTGAACACTTTCGGCTCAAGATGGTGCGATGACCCTCGTGCCAAAATCCTGGCATCACGTCTGTGATCACTCTGCTGAGCTCTTCCTGGTTTTCCCAAGCCACTCTGTCAGGGAGATCCCGCATGCTCCCCTCCTTCCTGAGCATCTGTCGCGATGTGAGCGCCTGCCATGGGTGTTCGCGTCCCGGTCTTACGGCCCGATGCGGACCCACGTTTGCGGGCAACAACACTACATCTGTCCCCAGCTTCTCCCTCAGCTGCAGCTCCATGGCAGCCATCTTCTCCACAATAGACGTACTCACCTCGGCGGCAGCTGCCACCACGGCCACGCCCAAGCATTTGGGGCATTGCCAGTCTCCTTCAGGCACTCCATCCAGCGCCGGCTCCAGACACCAAATGTGATAGCCACGATTGCAGGTGTCACACAACGGCATCGATGCCCCTCCATCTGTTCTCATGCACTTCTCGCACGCGAGATGTTTGCTGGGGATGGCTGCGCTGCAGTCGTACTGATCCTTCACCTGTAGATGACACGGTGCAATGTATTGCACTGTGCTCTATTCCCATAACTTCGTGCTGTCCTCCAAGACTACAGTAAAACGCGATATATAAGAAACTGGCCTGAAAACGCCAGCCGCTAGTTTCTTATTGGGTGGGTCCGAAATTCCCCAAGTCAGCGGGCGATTTTCTTAGATTTAAGTCGTTGGATTTATCGAGTTCAGCGTGTCAATTTCTTAAATAGGGATAATGTTCGGCATTGGATTTTGCTCGATACGGCTGTAGCGCCCAGTTTCTTATGTGGAGGTAGGTGCGCAGCTCACGCTCTAGCGGCAAAGTTTCTTAATTTGCCAAAGTTCACATCTCATCTACCGTCTCTAGCGTGCATTTTCTTAATTCAGTGGGGAAAAGAATGGACGCAGGAGTAAAAAACACACTGAAGTCCCTAAAACGTTTAGTAGGGGCATTAACGATCGTGGGTAGGGGCAAACAACAATGGCAACATTGTACTTCGATCACTATCGATAACACACACTAGCATGTTAGCTCGTATGAATTATTGAATCTGAATTTTTTCCAGCGGCAAGTTTCTTAAATAGGCTAATTATCTCAAAGGGGGAGTTCTCGTTTTCTAGCGGTTTACTTTCTTAATCCATAGCTTTTTGGATGGCGAGCGGAGCATCATGCTAGCGGCTAATTTCTTAGAGTTTCTTAGACAAATACGAAAAAAACTAGCGGCTAGTTTCTTATAGACCCAATTTCTTATATACCGCGTTTTACTGTACCACTCCATCCCTCTGCACCTTGACTAACTTCAGAATGGCTGACTTGGTGGCCACCTCCATGCCAGAGCGCGGCTGTTGCCTTATGTACACGAAGTCACCTGCCTTGAACCGGTGCGGCTTTGGCTCGTAGCTGCCACTCCTCCTGTGCTCGTACAACAAGGTGTCGCGGTGTTGAGCGATCTCCAGGTTGCACCCTGCGTGCACCATGAGCTTCTTCACGATGGCCGCTCGTTGCAACAAGTCCTCAGCCAGTGTCCTCTCATCTTGCTTCTCAAAGTCCAACTCGGGTCGAGCACGAAGGTCGGGTGGCACAGTAGCCTCCTGAGCGAACAGCAGCGTGAACGGCGCCACCCCAGTCGACTGTTGCTTGGCTGCGTTGTAACTGAGCACGAGTGACCAGAGCATCTCGTCCCATTCGAAGTCCAGGCCCTTGTCGAGGGCCATCTTCTTGAAGCAGAACTTGAGAGTGCGCACCACTCGTTCAGTCAAGCCATTGCTCTCTGGGGAACTAGGTGAAGTCACCCTCCGGTCGATGAGACACTGCCTGCATACGTGCATAGTGCAGCGAACTCACCCTCAAATTCGGTGCCCCCATCCACGAGGCATTCCGCTGGCGCCCCAAACACTGACAGGACGTGATCGCAAAACGCGCTGGCGACGGTGGAGGCTTCCTTGTCGGGGATCGGAACCGACACACGATGAAACGCGTGTAGTGCTCAGTCATGACCAAGACACGTCGGTTTCCAGCTTTCGTGATGCGCTTCGTCGGCCAAGCTAAATCCAGGGACCAGCGATACATGAAGGATTTGATTTCCAGTGGCGTGAGCATCGCCTCCTCCCGTGCGTGGTGCGTTTTCACTCTTTGGCAGGTTTCACATGACGACATCTGCAAGTGCTCCACGCTCGTATGGCCTCTCCGCGCGTTCTGCCTCGACGTCACCCTCCCATTTCCGCCACAACACCCAAACGCGCAGCCGCGCACCGTCTTTTCTCTGGCTTTCAGAATAATGGCTCAATCTCAATCCACTAGAGCACGCAAGCGCCTATTGAAGGACTCCGATTTGGACTCCTCAATACGGCTTCTGGATGCGGTTCGGGATACCCCGACCGCCAGCACCCCACCTGTGGTGCCCCCTGCTGCTTCCAGCAACAGCGACGACGCCGCTGCGCTACAGTAATCACTCACCTTTAAGAAAACCCGGCGATAAGAAACCAGCCAGCTTTTTGGGGGGTACCGAAGTTGTCGAGAAAAGCTGGCTGGCTTTTTTGAGCTATGGAATCCTCGAAAATAAGAAATATGGGTGCTTGCCTGCGTGCGGAAAATTTTGAAAATGTCGCCTTTTAAGTGTTTATCATTGGACTTTTAAGAGAATTGTCCGGTTGATTGAAAGAAAATACTTGCTAATTCTACCGATTCCATAGGATGCTGGCGCCGGCGGGGGGAGGTACGCAAGTTGGTGGAATTAGCTGGCTGACCCCAAATCTCCGGTTTTCTTAAAGGTGAGTGATTACTGTACGGAAGTACCTGGTTGATCAGCATGCGACGGTCGACACCGTCTACGAGGGGCACCTGCTGAGATTCAGTAGTTCAGTACCCCGTATGACGTATGACGTATGCCAGTGACAGTGACAGTGACAGTACAGTGACTTCCTACCTGTACTCAGTAGTTCGACTTCGGTAGCTTAGACTGTGACACACGGTATGATTGCCTAGTGACGGCCGCAGAGCTTAGATAGCCTGAGAGTCGTGTATTCATTCTATCTTTTATGATACCCGATTGCCTCGCTCAAACCCTACGGCGTTCAGCGCTTTCACCGTCGGTGTCACTAGGACATTCTAGTAGGCTATAGGCCCACCACTTGCCTAAAGTGGTTTCGATTCAAAGCCACTAAATGGCTGGCTAAAGTTGTAGAGGGGCGAGCGTGGCCGTGTAGGTAGAATGTTGCGGGGTGCCGCGTTTTCGCGGCACAACTGACTGTGTAGATGATGAGGTGAACGCGACGAGTGGCGGCGGAGAGTATGGGGAAGATGGGTCGAGAGCGTTGGGGCCCCCGTCTCGTATGCAAGATCGCGCAGAGTATGGTACCTAGTGGCTCGCGACACGTTAAATGGACCATGACAGCGGATTCGACAAGCGCAAGGACCTCGACCCCCACTCTTACTTTCCACCCACCCCGCCGCTCCGCATTTTCCCTCGCGACTCTATGCTTCATTACCCGTATCATTTTTACCTTATTTCGCCACGCTTGCCGCTTGTTTGTGTTCATTGAGCGAATTCGCGAATCTTGCGGTTGAGTTGACCGTTTTTGGACGCTTGGCATTTACGGAGTTTTGGGGCTCAGATAATTTCCTTCAGGGGTTATTTTCACTTCGCCAAACCCGGCCGTGTTACCGAGTTTCGTGCGGATCGGAGCAGATTTTGGATTTATTTCAGATTTGGCCCCTTCCTTGAAGGGGGCTAAGCCTTATTATTAGGGTTTCATCGCGCCGGTGCTCTACTTACGGCCGCTTTGACTTCGGTGGATTCTTCGGATGGATTCACCACGCCGGTCCCGGCTGGGATTGACACGAGGAGGGCCCTTCCCTTCTCCGATGGTGCTGAGGCTCCTATTCCTCCTACACCTGTGAAGCCTCGCCCACTTCTTTCAGGTGATGAGACTGGCGGTGCTGAGGTTCTCAGGGAGTTTATCGAGGACTGCAAAACCATTCTCCGGGAGCCGGGTCACCGCGCTGGCATCATCCAGCAGGTGCGTGACCAATGCAGACCGACTCACATCAAGGCCTCGGAGTGGGTATTTGACATCGACAAGATTAAAGGCCAAGTGCCTCGTGAGGAGGCCCTGGACCGCTTCACGCGAGCGGTAAAAACCCAGCTCATCACGGACTACAACCTTCAGTTCGCTACGGTATTCGACCCTACCGATCTTACAGCACGTGTGCTCCCTGAGGCCTCCAGGATCCTCTTTCGTATCCTCATCGCGTTGGTGAGAGGATCTTGCCTTCGGCTTGTTGAGGAGTCGGCTACGGTATCCGAGGAGGACGGGCGCCGCGCGTGGCTTGTTATTTGTCGCGTTGTGGCCAGGCGACGCAGGCCGTGGGTCTCCCATGGCCATTTATTCGAGACTGCACCGTCGATCGACGGCTGCTCGGGAGGGCGTGGACCCTGAGCCCTACATTAAGGGTTTCATGCAGCACCACACCGCCATTAAGTCCGAGCTCAGGCCTGGTATCGAGCCTGGCGATGTGTGGGGTGTGGGGTTCGCCTTGGACCTTCTCACCCTCCGCATGTGCCCCACGTATTATAAGGACTTGCTGCAGGAGTGAAGTTCTAAAACGGCGGAAGGCAGAGAGAAGCGGGCGCTTGGGCTACAACAGTACACACTTGCTGTCAAAGCATTCCACGAGAAGCAGACAGAGGAGAAAAAGCATGGGGGTCTCAGACATGGGGTCTCAGCATGGGGTCAAAGAAGAAAAAGGATGGGGTCTCCGCATTGTCGGCCTCACTCCTCTCTGGGGAGTCCACTTCTGCCGCCCGTATGGCCCGTGCGGGTATCCCGCAGGCTCGTATCGTGGGTGGCCGCAGACATGACGAGTCCAGACACCCGCCACGGCCTCGGGATGCTCATCAGCCCCCATCTGGAAAATGGCGAGGCGATCCGGGATCGTTCTTTTCGTGATCCGGAACGGGATCGATCCCGGGAGGGAAGTTTCTTACGGGAACGATCCTGGAACGCTCCAGGTACGGGAACGATCCTGGAACGCTCCAGGTACGGGAACGATCCTGGAACGCTCCAGGTACGGGAACGATCCTGGAACGCTCCAGGTACGGGAACGATCTTGGAACGCTCCAGGTACAGGAACGATCCTGGAACGCTCCAAGTACTGGAACGATCCTGAATCGATGGGGGGACACTCATGATAAGTCCAAGGGTCGGTTCAAGCATTCAAGGCAAGTACCATGAACCGCACATTAAAAAAAGGTAGACTTTCACAAGGCTAGAAAGCAGGAGGCAAATTCAAAAAGAAAAAATCAACAAATCCACAAAGATATATACACCTTTGAGTACACAAGCTACTTCATTTGCATATGTTCACACGGTCTCCACTAAGATGGTATCACTGGCTATTATAATCTTCTTCTTTCTCATCTATACTTCCCACTCCTATAGCGTTTTGGTGTTGGGGTATTTTTGTCAAAGTTGCAGGCCACTTGGTTGGTTGCGCAAGCTTCAAACGCGATTGTGTCATATTCCATCTTTTAACTTGGGTAAAATTCTTGAATACTCCTTGCTGAAGGTGTTTGGCACCTCTGTCTGCACATGCGATAGTGCCACAGTGAGTAGCAGTTGAAAAGAACTTATGCGCAAAAAACAACAAAGGGTAAATAAGTACTTACCACAGCTTGTGACTTCGTGCACGAGTTCTCATTTATTTCATACTCGACGGCCCAGTCTTTCAAGCTTGGGCCGATGACCATCTGGCTTCTAGAGTTTTCTTTCCCTTTTCTTCTATTGCTCGTGCTGATTTTTTTTGTCTTATTATCCGCATTTTTTTCTTTTTGGGAAGGTGATGCTTGCTTGTTGGTCTCCGAGTAGCGCACGTCCATGTTTTGAGTGGCCATCCTGAGAAACGAATCGTAGTATAGCTCAACACACATAAGCTGACATGCTGAGCTCAACTGGAATTACCAGCAAGGAATTCAAGACAAATGGAAGGAGCACAGCAGCAATGTAAGACATAATCATAGGAGGTGTGTGAAACTTTTTTTTACCTTTAATGCAAGCTGAGCACCTGCAATTGCGGGGATGCCCACCGTGCCTCTGAGGTGCGCGGCTAGGAGCCTTCTGACCGGTGCTCTGGTCTGTTCCTTCAGCAAATCCTGGTGGGATGTTGCTCTCCGCTGGTGGCACGCTGGGCTCTGCGGGCTGGGATGCCGAACCAGTGAGTCCGTAGATCTTTACTGGGCAGTTTTTTGAACTGTGGCCGTTTGCCGCTCTACCCTCACAGCTTCGGCAGATTAAGGCAGAGCACTTCGAGATGAAAACTGTGCCCAGACCAGACCAATGGTATTCCAGAGGGAGTGCGTACATAGCGTGATCTTTGTTTGTTCTGTCGATCCTAGCTGGTTCTGAGTGCCTGCCAAGTCCTGTTTTCAGTTGAACAAAAATTTGTCTCACGAGTCTCGATCTTTTCTTTTCACCGCCTGCCCTTGTGTTGACTGTGAACGTCTGCTGAAAGGTGATCTCTTTAATGAACTTTGAGAATGGCGAGGCTTTGATGTGGTTTAGAATGAGAGCTAGCCTCGGCTGCTTTCCGGCCCTGTATGCTTTGAAGCCCAGTGTGATGCTCGTTAGTTTGCTGCTCTTGGGCGTGATGAGAAAATCTTGGCCGTCAGCCACCACAACTGCGTACTCCACAAGAACTCTGGCCTCCTCAATCGAGGCAACTTTCACGTGCATAAAAGGAGTGGCACTGTCAGGGTATTTCTTCCCCTCTACGCTGAAGATTGCAACTGACTTCTGGGACTGAAGCAACACTGTTTTAAGCAGTCTGCCTACTTCTGAGATCTCATGCTCTGTGAAGGGGCCTGCTGTCGTGGCACCCAGTCTCTTGACTTTGACCGATGCGAGGAAATCGTCGCTCTGCAGTCCACCGTCCTCGTCGTCCGTGTCGTAATCGTCGTTCTCTTGCAGCTCTCTGTTCAAATTCTCGAATGCCTCTACCTCGTCAAACGCTGCAAGATCGAACTCGTCCTCTTCCTCGTAGTCTTGCATACCCACAGGTGCCTGTTGACAGAAAGGAATTGCGCCCAATGACTCTTGTAAATTTGTTAGGGGGCAAGGTGTGATGGAGTTTAATGCAAGGCTCAACATCGGATGCATTTTCCGGTATCGAGAGTGCACGCTATTAGTAATTTCAGTATCGATTGATATCAATATTACAACAACCGAGATTGATTGATACTGATATTCACCAACCCTTCTCGATCAATACTAATCATGCATTTTTTTTCCATATCCCAAATCGATCAATAACGATACTTACAGCTAGACGTACAATATTCGATAACAGGTTGATTATGACACGACATCACTTGTGAATATCGATACCATCGATGCAGCCGATACTTTAAGCAAAACAGGGGGTTTTTTCCCCTTCACATACAGGTTACGTAATTTTCGAGGAGGTTTGTCCAGGCTATGCTATTCTATTCTACTCATAGCTAGGAGGAGGAGGTCAAGGGCAAGGCTCTACTACTCTGTTCACAACATACTGCAGTTCTCACGGGTACACAAACGTTCCGCGTAGTGTTGATAGAGGCCATCATGAAGTGCTCCAAAGTGCCCTCGGTGACAGCCTTGCGCAGGTCGCCATGCAGGATACCACACCCACTGAAAATACGCTCAACCCCGCCCGTGGTTGCAGGATGTCCCCATAATTGACGGGTCATGAACCACAGCTTGGGAAAGGCTGATTTGTGTTTTTGCCACCAATCATTGGGATCGACAGACGGAGCAGCAACCGGTAGGGCCAAGTACTTTGTAAACTTTGAAATTTGAAATCTGGGCTCTGGCGGATTATCGTGGGCCCAGGGCGGGATGGTGAATTTCGCCAATGCCGATTATCGATACCCTTGATCAATCGATACAGCCAAATTTCACTGTGGAATCGAGCAATTACGATTTTCGGCCCGGCACAATCGAGCAATGTCGATATTTCATGAAGCCATCGCGATCAATACCGATATCAGACGCTATTGCATCGATCAATACTAATGGCGCAAAAGAAATGCAAATCTGGAATCGATCGATACCAATGTTCACGATTAATCGATTGTATCGGTTATCGGAACTATCGATGTTGAGCCTTGGTTTAATGCGGTCTCTTGTTTAATTCTTAACCGCAATGTGTGACGTGCCCAAGTAGAGGGCGTGCCCCTTTGTGAAAGCCAAGTAATGGAAGTGAATTGCTCTAGTAATTTTATGCCGTTTTGACTCACCTCGTTTGGTGTGCGATCTTCCGTAGAAGGTGCTTCTGTGGAAGGTTGTGGGATCTCCTTGGAGGCGGTGTCCATAAGTTTTTCCAGGGAGTTGGCGAGCTGCAAGTGTTCGTTGTTCAGGTCGTGATCCCCTTTGTGAATGTTCTCGAAGATCTTCTCCACAGCTGTCAGTACACGCGTGTACTGGTCGAAGTCCAGCAACTGCTCTCTGCAGTTGCACAAGCTCGCCACGTCGATCTCACCTTTCGATGCTCCCAAGATTTTCTTGGCAACGTCGCTTGCCCCAGCCACCAAAACAACTTGCTCGCCGTCTCTCGTCGCCACATAGAAAAGATCACAACAGTGCTGCGTACAAATTTTCCGGTGCGTTAGCAACGCTATTTTACTAGAGTGTCTGCGGGAAAATGTAAGTGTCACAACGTTTTTACAGTCAGCTTTTGTCAGAGTTTTGCGATGCGTCTTTCCGCAGAAACAATGCTCACGTGAAATTGCAGGTGCTATCATAATTTTCCGGTGCTTTTGCGATGCTATTTTGCTAGAATGTCTGCGAAAAAATGTAGGTGTTACAACGTTTTTACAGTAAGCTTTTGTCAGAGTTTTGCGACGCTTCTTTCCACAGAGACAATGCGCACGTGAAATTGCAGGTGCTATCATAATTTTCCGGTGCGTTAGCGATGCTATTTTACTCGAATGTCTGCGGGAAAATGTAGGTGCCACAACGTTTTTACGGTCTGCTTGTGTCGAAGTTTTGCAATGCTTCTTTCCGCAGAAGCGATGCGCACGCGAAATTACAAATGCTAACATAATGCTAGTCACAATGTCTTTCATACAAGGGAGGGGGGAATTACAATTACTTACTTTGAAGATTGTGGTCGTTAGAAGAACTCTGTTTCGTAATTCGAGATCGCCAAAGTAAACAGTGACGTTTACTTCTACTTCACTCCCCAGGTCTTCCTTCACTGCCTTGAAGAATTCCGTGTACAGACAGGAGCCAATTTCGATCTTGTCGAGGCCTGAGGACTCCCACTCAGTGAATTTATTCTTGATTTCACTGCTGCGCTTTTTTATTTCTTCCAGTGTCGCGGCTTTATCCCAAGCCTGTCCTAGCTGACGCTCCCCTTCGTCCTCCATATCTGCTGAGCACGTAATGAAAACAAACGCCAAAGAAAAGATTAGAAGTAGCTTTTCGCCAAGTCTCTTGTACGCTTTGTTTTTTATTTTCTTTTTTTCCGATGTTCGTATTTGCGGAAGGTCTTTGGTTCCTCGCGAGCGCAGAGCAGAGCTCTTTGCTCACTTCACCAGGCTCATTTTTACGTATCCTGCCCACAGAGTTTTAACTCTTTAGGCCAAGACACGGGTCAGCGAAAGACAATCATAAAATAATTTTGCAGGAAGGACACAATGTGAATAGGGTTTAGGCATATTAAGCAGTCCAGGAAGGCGCAAATCACGCTGCAAAAAACAACGCGCTTTTACCTTCGCTTTTATCTTCCTCCAGCTTCGAAAAACCTTCAGAAAATATTATATCGTAATATTATTTTTCAGAAAAACATTTTCAGGTTCGCCTCGTAGGGCGAACGCTTTTTTGATTTCCATTTCAATAAATCATAATAAAACCACCAAAATACGAATTCGTATTGCATAAAACTTGAGCAAAGCTGTCTTAGTAGTCTAGTACTCGGGACGTCAACAGACACCTAGCACTTGCGAAAGCAAAACAAAAATGAGTCCACTGACGCCGACCTTCAGTCCTTGGCTACTTATCGCTAGTCAAGGTTACATCTGTGCATCGTTGTAACAACTCTCCGCTCTGAATCTTTATCTACCAATCAGATGCTACTATTCTTCGCCAGCTTTAATGATGTTAATGTATCGCAATAATAATAATAATAAAACATTTACGCTAGCAAAGGGGACAAAGTCCTGAGAGTGCGGTATCCCTGCAAAGCAGGCTAGTTGTTAGGGTTTGAAATCGGTGCGGGGATTTTCACTGTACGAGCCGGGTCAAATCATATATCGTCATGGGGCGAAAATGCTCCACGACGGGATTTGAACCCGTGACGTTCGCTTCTCTAGTGCGACGCTCTAACCAACTGAGCTACGCGGAGGATGATGATCCTTTCGCGCATTTCAGTGGTACTCGTACAGATCGGACTGTTACAAATCGATGATCGACCATGCGTGTGACATCGACGACGACGTACCAACATCGCGACTGCGGGCGTCTGTCATCTTTCGATCCGTAACATATCTCCCCTCTTTAAAGTGTCGTGACCTCACGACATTCGTGTCGAGTTACTTTTCAGAGGTCCGACCTCATATGTGATGCTGGACTTTAGGTTCAGGGTTATTATTATGGGCTCTGATAGCCCCTAGCCTGACCTGTCTCTGATCGGAACCGTGACTCCGCTAGTAGCTAGGATGACAGTACAGTAATACTGTACTGTCAGTCATCACTTCGTATTATCCGGGTTTCCGAGATGCATGATAAAAGCACTCGGCCGGACTGATTATGGGAGCTTAGCCAGTTTGTTTTACCCGAGCGGAACACCTGTTCTCGCAGGTTATGCGCGTCACCACTTCCCTAGTAATTCTGATGGCACAGCGCCGAGCTGTTGCCATGATTGGCTAAGTTTTGACACAGAGATGGGGTGGGCGCCCCCTTAGACAGTGGTCTTCTCTCCGCAGTATGGCCTACTTTTGAAGTGGAGATCAGTTTTTTCGGCATTTATTCGGCAGAGTATCGTCGCTGAGTATGGTTATACTTTACGTTCCGTTTGATCAGCGGGCAGGACACTCCGCGTTTTGTGGGTCGCTCCCACGATTAGCCACTCGGCTCATGACCTGCTTGATTATGTTGTTGCTTGCTGAGGCTCCTGCAGGAGATGGCCGCTGCGAGATTGTCCGTTACTGTCGCACCGCTAGCCCGCAATCCCATCTCGCCGTCATTTTAGAAATGGACACAACGCCTAGACCACGTACACGCGCTAGGGCGCGTAAGTTAGCAACTATTTTCGATGATGTTGGGGCACTGAATTCGGCTACCCCTACAACGCCGCATTTGGCTTCGGCTGACGAATCGGCTGCGGCTGCGACGCTCGTTCAGCGGTTACGAAAAGACTCATTCGATGTTCAGTGCGCAAAGACAGCGGCCACTAAAGTTCTGGGAGACAAAACGGCAAAATTTCATGGCAATGAGTCGTCGGCTTCGGACAATTTTTCGCAGCTGGTTTCCGAGATTCAGCAGCTTTTCACGCTGCAGTCGCAGGCACTTGCACCCCTGTTTGAGCTGTCTGCTGCCAATGTCCCTGTCATGACTGCTGCAAATGAGCTGTTGTATTCTGTGCTGTTGCTGCTGACTGCGCCAGGGTCTCCTGCCCGTAATTGGGTGGAGGCTTCTGGGGCCGATGTTCCTGCTGACGGCAAACGTGCCACCCTCGAGGTGGTGCGTATGCTCGCTGATGATTCGACTCCGTTCGAGTCTCTGACTGAGCTGCTTGACGTGAGAATTTCAGATGAAAGTGACCCTGACTCTGGCATTCGTCTTTTTAACAGTTGTCTTCGGGATGCGCAGCGTCTGCAGACGCTGCCCGAAGACGCTGTTAAAAGGCAATTCCTCTCTGCCCTGTCTGGACCGGCTTACGCCACGTTGGTTGACTCGTTTGCTCGAGCTGACCAGCGTGCGGCTGTGAGTCTGCTCACCCTGCAGGCGCGCGTGCGCGAGCAGTACCGCTGCGGGCGGCTCTCGGGCAAGCGCACTGCGGGGCGCCCCATGTCCGTAGCATCTTGCACCACTGACACTGGCCTGGCTTCGGCCATCGAGCGGCTCAGTTCTCAGTTGGTCAAGTTGCAGCGGGATGTGGATTCCCTTAAGAAGGGTGGCTCCAAGCCACCCCATGGGAAACACGCTCCGCGCGGCTTCCACCGACCTGGAGTGCAACCGCTTGCTCATTCCGCCTCTTCGGAGGTGGCTTTTGACAAGCGGTCTGGCACCTTTGTCCCAACGTGCAGGCACGAGAAGTGCCGCGCCGTTGGGTCGAAGCATTGGCTGAGTGAGTGTCCTCACAAGGACACTCACCCATTGTCCATTTCGGCATCCTACTGCCAAGCCGTCGAGTCTTATGACTCCGACGTGCTTGCCCTTCGTTTTCAGCGGTACTATGACGCTGGGGATGAGGGGTCCATGGAGCACTTGTGTGCTCTTGTGGGACAACCTGAGATCTGTGAGCTGTCTGCGCATTCCTTTGCTCCAGAGCCTACGGCTCTGCAGCAGTTCAAGGATGCTGCTGCCTCTGCTGAGACTGCACCTGCTGAGCATCTTTCCATTGGCCGTGTTGCATTTGCTGAGGTCAGCGGTCCGCTTGCTGGTGGTGTCGCTGAGCCGACTGCCAGCAAGCAGCTGCTGCCGAAGGCCTCTGCACCCGTGCATGGTAGGACGATTGGCTTGCATGAGGTCAGCAGTGCCGCCTTCGTGCCGCCGTCTGCCTCTCTGGCTCTCGGCCCGATGGCTTCTGCTGACAATTCATTCAAAACATTCAACACTGTCCACCCTGACTGGCTTGACATTGACCCTGAGCCTGTTGAGTGTGTGACTCCGATGACGATGGAGAGGGCTCCAACTACCCTCCTGATGTCTGCCTGACTGAAGTTGAAGGGGGTGCACCGCCGGCGGCTGCAGCGTTTCGGCGGTTCGGAGTCCCCAGGGGCTCCAGGCCATTTGGCTTCGGTGAATTTGCTCTCACTCTCTTCATGGTGGCTACGTTTCTGTTCAGTGCTACGGCGATGCCGACACTCGTGGTCGGCGGTGGTGTCAGGGGCCTGGTTGAGCCCGGAGCCACCTACGGCTACGGTGCGGTTCATCCCGGTGGTGCATTACTGGATTCCTTTTGCCCGTCCGTGATTACTACTGGTTCGTCAATGCCGCCGCGGGATGTGGAACCGTTCTTTTCTCAATCGACCTCAGCGGCTCTGCAATTTGAGAGTCTTGCCACTCCACTTTGGGATCCGCCTGACCCACTTGGGTCTGGTGGTGTCAATGCTTATAAGTTCTCTTCTCAATTGACTTCGGATGCTTTTCTTGAGTGGGATCCGTATGCTGAACTCGGCTCTGCCGACCAGCTTTACAGTGGCTAGAGTCTGCTTGTTTCAATCCCTGGAGGTGTGATTAGCCTTAGCCGCAGTGGTGGGTTGTGCCGGGACAAGTCCCCGGGCACCCAGCTAGAAGTATATCTGTTTCCAGTGAATGCTGTTTGTTATCTGTTTACTTAGCTCCGCTTGCCTAGCCCTATTAGCTACGGTCACAGCTCCGGGTGGTGTGCTGGACTTTAGGTTCAGGGTTATTATTATGGGCTCTGATAGCCCCTAGCCTGACCCGTCTCTGATCGGAACCGTGACTCCGCTAGTAGCTAGGATGACAGTACAGTAGTACTGTACTGTCAGTCATCACTTCGTATTATCCGGGTTTCCGAGATGCATGATAAAAGCACTCGGCCGGACTGATTATGGGAGCTTAGCCAGTTTGTTTTACCCGAGCGGAACACCTGTTCTCGCATGTGATGACGTGGCAGCCTGCGATGAAGCTGGGTAGCAGTTCTTGGGATGCAGCCCATCCACGTCATCAACGCGGGTCACATCGTGCCCATGCATACGCGATCGTAGCGCAGGTCACATCACCGTGCCCGAGCATACGCGATCTTAGCGTAGGTCACATCGTGTGCCTTATGCCGTTACATCTG
Source organism: Cymbomonas tetramitiformis (assembly GCA_001247695.2). NCBI lineage: Eukaryota > Viridiplantae > Chlorophyta > Pyramimonadophyceae > Pyramimonadales > Pyramimonadaceae > Cymbomonas > Cymbomonas tetramitiformis. The sequence continues at coordinate 127,694 of LGRX02022031.1, forward strand.
AGGCGGTTTCCGAACCGTCGCTTCGATACCAATGTTAGACTTTGAAATCGGTGCGGGGATTTTCACTGTACGAGCCGGGTCAAATCATATATCGTCATGGGGCGAAAATGCTCCACGACGGGATTTGAACCCGTGACGTTCGCTTCTCTAGTGCGACGCTCTAACCAACTGAGCTACGCGGAGGATGATGATCCTTTCGCGCATTTCAGTGGTACTCGTACAGATCGGACTGTTACAGATCGATGATCGACCATGCGTGTGACATCGACGACGACGTACCAACATCGCGACTGCGGGCGTCTGTCATCTTTCGATCCGTAACACTAATGAAAACACCAGGGGCTACTCCTCACTACAGGCTACTGCATCACATCCTCGGGCTGACACGTCAGTGGCAACATTCTGATAATCATCTCTTCCAGAAACACTCTCCTTCTTCTGATGTCACATCACAACGACAACGTCGTCTTTACCATTTCTACTACCTCTGAGCAGTCATCACGCGCAAGGTCTGTCACGCCCGTCACGCCTGTCACCAGCTGGACAACCCCGGCTTCGGTACCATGAGAAGCCGGCGTTTGTTACAATTTTTTAACGATGCTCACTTCTGCGGTGTCGCGACGAGTGGCGCGTGATGTCTGCACACACCAAAGCGTAAACTTGTCAGTAACGATGCAGAAGCGTTTACAAACTTTCTGAATAACGGGGGGGATGCCACATAATACAACGCCCCTTAGAATGAAGAGTGCCGCGATTCCCACGGGACACTCCGATTTTGCGGTTGCTTGAGGCGCAATAAGCAGACGTTCAACCTGCAAATTATGGACAGTTCAGCGGACTAAATACACTCCGGATCCCTTAATCTCACCTTTCTATAGCATGGTCGGCAAAGACCGAGGAAAGATCCCGCTAGAGACAAGCCCCACTTGCTCTGCTACTTTTTGGACGTGAAGACGTAAAAATCAACAGCATGGTCCGCAAATACCGAAATAAGCGGATCCCGCCAGGGATAAGCCCCAGTCGCGCGAGTATATAATCACAATAACACCTAGCAAAAAACAAGTAACATGTGGGCGAGGTGAAGGGTAAAATGCACAAGGATGCGGCTTAGACAGCCACTGTCCAACGCACTTTTACCGACATTGAAACCCAACGCTCGCGCCGCCGACGGTAACGAAGCAACACTGTGTACTGTGAACCTTTTACGATTCATTTTACAAATAACTAATTATTTGCTCGATATATTGACGTGACACCTACGTGGCGCTTACGTGGTCCGACGTGGAGATGACGTGTCACAATGCGAACCACGTAAATTTTTATTTTGTTGATCATTTTATAAAACCTCGTTTTGGAATTAAAATCCGTAAAAGCTCCACAGTAAACAATCTGTGCAAAATCGAGCAAAATCAAAGTCATTCTGAAAGTTATTGAACAACAGCCCACAGCGCGGTCGCTAAAATCGGCCGCTGCTGTGAGATGCTTGGGAACATAAAGGAATTTGCGTCTTGGTGTTCGAAACCCTATTTGAAAATTCTCGTCGAGTGAGCGAAACTACCTTCATCAGCCAATCAGCATACGGAACGTCTCATACCCAGACCGAGACCCACAAATCGGGATTTGAGTCATATCGTGAGTCTACGCTTGACTGTGCCAACGAATGCTCATCATCGTGTGATACGACTGCAACTACTTGCATGCCACACAGACTAGATGGCGTCACTCATCATAATACTAATTGCTCGTACGGACATCATTTATGTGATCAAATATTAATTCCGCAAACGGGGATGAGTGCATACATTTTTTTTAATTTCGGTTTCGCACAAATGTAAGTTACATCAAACTCAATACATCCATACCAAAACATATTTCTGATATCCCCAAATTCTTGGTACTCCTTTCTTAAAAATCCATTGCTAACTTAAACCCACGCCTATCTGTATATAGATGTGCCCAATTCTAGGTACGAAACCGTATGTCTTCCAAGTTTCATTTCAACTTCCTTGGAAGTGTGGAAGCTGTGTAGGAAGCACAGAAGCGTGCTTATCATTCAAAGAAAAAGATTGAATGGCTTCTTTTGTGGTGATTGTGACCTAATTGTTATTAAAGGTTAATCTAAGGATGCCCTTCTAGCACTTTAAGTCGGCCCAGTTTTCCAAAACAAGCTTTAAATTCTGACAATGAAATCAGGTTCCCTAAGCTTATGATACTACAACATAACTGGGCATTAATGTATCACAAACATCTTTTGTGATACCAAGATGAGCGTTACCTTTCCTTTCCTAGTGAACTCCCCATGCTGAAGCACTAGATTGGTTCTTTGGCTGACTAGGAATAACACACAACAACAGACAAGTTGCTCAGGCCGTACACAATGATAGCTGGGAATTAACTTTTACAATAATAGCCACTTTAAAAACTACCAATTACATTCTTCATACATAAAAGTCGTGGCTGCATGGATGGAGATAGGAGCGGCCAACGAGCTGAAGTCCAAAAGGCAAGTCACTTCAAACAAGGTGAGTGGTCGTGAAGGCGATCGGAAGATTTGATACTGGATATGGAAGTGGTCTGGGCGTGGAAGAACTCTATGGATAGCGGCAGCAAACTGAAAGTCAAGTGAAAAAAAAACTCTGCTCGGCAGAGCTTCCATAACACGGAGACGAACAGCCCTCTGTGTGGGGGTGAATGGAAAAGCGAAGTAGGTCTTTGGCGGGTAAAAAACAAAAGTTGAAGTGCGTGACTGCAGTATTTCTTTTCTGAAAATAGCCTGCGGAGTATGTATATATGAGTTTGAGTCGATGTTATACATGATTTTGAGTCGATTGGTCGACGCAGAGGAATAGTGAAGCTTTCGCGCACCCGAAAACCGACACGATCAACGTGAGGGAGCGCAATTCGAACCAAGATTTAGCGGACGGTAGGAGACGGTATCAACAGTATGGGGTGGTAGTGAGAAGCGGAGAGCGAATAAGTGATGAGAATCTTGGTTGGAAAAGCACGCCGGCACAAAGAACATGGCAGCAGACGCGTACACTATGCTTCAAGTCCCTGCAACACCACAGCGCAGCGTAAGGTTGATGCACGTGCACTCAGAACAAAAATATGCAAAAGTTCGGAAACGATGAGCTCGCACAGAGAAAACGGCACGACACAGAACCATGAAACGATGCTAAGCCCTTCAGATTAATTATACGCAAACGTTCGGGCACGAAGAGACCGCACAGAGAAAACGGCAACGCGGAACCGTGAACCGGTGCTGAGAAGCCCTGAGCACCATAAACTGCATTCTCACACAAGCAGATCTGTGGGCAAACCCAACAGATTCAGAGCTTACAGCACCCGGTACCTCACAAAATATTCAGCTGAAGCGTCGCACCTGAGTACGACGATAAAGGTATGCTTCTTAAACAGCGCGCAGAGCACCGAAAAAGGTGGTCCAGTCCACGTCATCAAGAGCGTTCTTCATTCCAACACTCGCGCTGACGGAGGACTTATTCCAAGCCGGCGCAGTCTGGAGTCGGACGCCATCCTTGCTCACGAAGGACTTGGAGGCGGGGGAGGCGGACGCAGCAGTGCCTGCTACCACAAAGCTAGCGGAGGCAGCCACCGGTGAGGGTAACTTTCCGCTACCGTTGTGGACCGGAAATTTAAAAAGTGAACCTGCGACGAACACGGGCCGGTCCATTTATGCCCAGGCTAATACACACTTGCGGGAAATACGACAACAGCGAGCAGGTTCAGAAAGGACACCGGGTTCAAGGACGGAGCACGCACCGAGACCCATTGACGTGGAATATACTGAAGCGAGAGTGAACGGTGAGAGATAGGAGAATTAAAAGGCTTGATTCACGCTCAATTCTCAACCACCACACAAACGCTGACGAATTTGGCTGAATTCTACCCTAGGTTGACTCATATCATATCATATCATATCGGATATTGTTCGGACCAGGTTCGGACAGTCCGAGTCGAGAGTCGAGCTACCCCGGATATTCGATAGGCATAGGGATACCCTGCGCTGGATATTCGAGATATGGTCGAATATCTCGAATATCTCGTCTCTATGACGTGCCACAATTCCAGAATTTTCCTCTACCTGTACCTCCCCACCCCCAGCCGCGACTCACACGTAATCAAATAGGCGTGTCACAGTATACAGCTCAGGGCACTGGGTCAGCAACCCATCTGTGCATTCCCCCAGTGCCCCCCTGCATGCACCCACCTCCCCAAAGGGTAGGGGCATATCGTACCGCAATCCATGACCATTTCACTGCCACTTGCTCCCATCAGGCCACCCCCGCAAGGCCCTGCTGCCCCTGTCACCCCCACCCCCCGTACCCCACTATTTACCACCACGATCCGTGACGATGATGTTTTTATCATTCTACAAGGTAGCCCCCATCCAGCAACCCCTTCCCTACGCGGTTTTTAGCACAGTGCAACACACCGTTGCACACGTGCTGCAGGCGTACCACAGACGTACCACAAGAGGCAAAGTGTTGCAGACACGCTGCATTACATCCTGCAACATGCTAATTGGCTACTACCCCTTGGTACTCGAAAGAGTACCACCGTCGGTTGTGGTACTATCACAAGTACCAGCGCGCCATAAATTTTTTGGATGCCCTCCTCCACTCGCTTGGGATGCTATCCATCATATACCATTCTCTTTGGGACCCAAACTGTGTTGTCTTATGCCTCATTGGTCCATATCCGACACGTGTAGCTCTCCTAATGGATGCGTGATGCCACCACGGTAGTGTTTGTTGGATATACCCCTAGGACTCGGGATATATTCACTCAGTGATCAGTTTTCTCAGAATGTAATAAAGTTGATAAGTTAACCCGATATAACGGGCATAAACAGTTAGGGTTCGGGTTCGGGTGACAGTCATACACACTACTATAGGAAGAGTCACAAAGCAAGCGGTGTGACTGTTCCAGCACACCACCTAGTGTGGTGACTGGCTAGCCGAATGTGAAACCTGTGAACAAACACCATCTAGAGCGGTGGAAACTGAGTTCTAAGGGAAGGCCTGTCCTTTCTGGCAGGGCGGTTCCCAGTCAAGAGTTGTAAATCTGAAACCGGTCCGTGATCGGACCCCTCTGCACATACAGCTACGTTCAATCTCACTGTGCAGGAGCGGCATGATTAACTTGCTAGCCACTAGTTGGCGGCGGCACTGCTGTGCCAGTCCGCAGCACAGCCATGGTGCCGTGAACTGAAGTTGTCGATGCCGTGTTTGAATCATTCGTAGAGCCAGAAAAGGAATCCGAATTTTGTCGATCGTCGCGCACAGCCGCATGGTCTCCAGAGCTCTGCTCCTCGTCATCGGACGAGTACGGCGGTGGCGGGTAAGGTGGTGACTGTGGAACATAATCAGGGTCGGGATTATACAGCCATGGCGGCCGCGGGACATTGCGGAGAGTGTGGAACCCCTGTCGTAGCTCCCGATACCGCGTCTGCCGATGCGGCGGAATAGCAGCCGGCGCCGCAAAAGTGAATTCAGGCTCGTTGTTGGTGGTCTCAGAAGCACCACCGACCTCCAGGCCGGTGTGGTCCGGTGTACATGCCTCGCCAGGGGCGGTAGCTGCGAGTGGCGCCGCGGTGGCGCATACACAAAAGAACGCACAAAGCATTACCGCAATCGCCGAAGAGCGGGCAAACCCCCAAGGCGGTGCACCGCATCCCGGACGAGATGCTGTAGGGCGCGGGACCGCATCCTCGCCGTAAAGAGAGTCACACCCAGCTGCAGAGTCGTCTACGTCGCCGTCGCAAGAGTCGGTCTCCGACTCGGCGTGCATGTACCGCATCGCGAAGTCCTTGCCCGCAGCCGTGATCGAGAGTCCCCCCATCCGCGCGATCTTGTCCGCAAAGCAGAGGTCGGGCTCGTGCGCGTGCATGGGGTCCACCGGCATCGTGTCACCGGTGTCGGACGTCCCCGACTCGCCCGGGTAAACATGCTCGAACGCCGCCGGCGGTGGAGCCGGCGGTGGGTCCTCCCGGACATGCGTGCAAGCGGCAGCCGAGATCCCGCTCTCAACACCACCGACCGTGAAGCCGCCCATGTGGGTGGCAGGCTGGCAGTAGGGCAGGAATGCCTGCAACGCACCGTCTTCCCGCTCCGGCCCGATCCCGAAGGAACACGCCGAAACGCCGTCGAGCATCTCCGGCTTGCCCCCCGCCAGAAGGCAGAGCGCATCGAACCGCCCGCCGTCGTGCTCGTCCATGGCCGTCTGAAACTGCTCCGCCAGCAAGTCGTTCTCGATGTCACCGAGGGAGAAGCTGTGGAAGCTTCCACCAGCGCCGTGCTTGCCGCCGTTCGGGCAGTCGCGGTGCCAGTGGCGGGCCCCGTCCTTCTTGCACGTTGAATTTTGGCAGAACGGAATGAAGTCGCCGCTGCCTTTGTGAAAGGCAACGCGCTTCCTCACCTGCGACTGCGGCCAGTTCCCTCCTGTCGGGAGGTCACCTGCTGCAAAACGAACACCGGAGCCGCCTCCCCCGTTGCCGATCTTGTTCTTGTCCGCCCGCGGGGTAAAACCCCGCCCGTTGACCTTGTCCGTGAGGACCTTCAGCTGCCGCTTCACGTCGAGGATGATGGCCGTGAGGTCGGACAGCTGCGAGGTGTCGCCGTCAGTGGCCACGGCTGCCGCGGACAGGGTGAACGAGGCAGTGTGCGTACCGGCTGCCACGTGTCGGGCGTAGCACTCGAGGACCCATTGCTGAATGGTGAGGAGGTCCACGGCCGCCCGCTGCTGGTGCGTGAAGAGTCGTGACACCACCGGCGCGTAGAATCCAGGATCCAGCGCCGCGAGGAACAACTCCTTCACCTCGTCATCGTCGAGGGTGTTGCGCCTCTTGGCGGACCGCAAGGCCGCGTTGAAATCCGCGATGGACTCGGACGGGTCGGTGTGGGCCTTCAAGCGGACGCCAAGGAGGTCCGATGTCCCCTGGAAGGGTGCACCGGAGTCCAGCAGACGCCGTGCGAGCTCCAGCAGGGCTCGCTTGCCGTCCAGAGGGTGCAAGGCCGCAGACGCCTCGAGCCAGTCACCCGCTGGAGAGGCGGGACATACGATGAGCTCGAGCGTTGAAAAAAGAAGTTTGTTGGCCTCGGGACGGACGGCCAACGCGGAGTCCTCCAAGTCGAACATCGGCGCAAACAAAGGATCCTGCGCCTCGAAAGCCTCCTGGATAGCAGGCACTAGCTTGGAGAGAAGCACCTGCGCGTTGGACTCCGTTCCCGTGAATCGCTCATGCTTCTCACGGAAACATTTGCGGATCGCGTGCTTTGCCACGCTCTCGTCGAAGCGCTCACGGGTGAGAGTGCGAACACCCGCCAAGAAAACAGCTTGAGCGGAGTTCGCAGCCGGAACACCAGTAGTGGCCGGCGTAGCCGGCGTGACGGAATTGCGGGCAGCAGCGGAGTCGAAAATCGTAGCCAAAGAGCGTCGGCGAGACGCCATACTTGAGGTCAATCTAGTCGCAACCATGGTGAAAGAGACTGTAGAGACGAAGTGAGGGTAAATGGGACGAGTTTCGGAAGGAGCGGCGGCCAAAAGTCGTAATGCGGTCGTCGAGGAAAACAAGGGAAAGCCGTGGCGTAAAAATCTCCCCACGTGCATGTGGATGCAGAGTGACGCGGCCAAGGAAAGTGGTGTCGGATCCGACCAAAATTTCCAACGTCAACCAACGCGAAGCGAGGAAAATGAGTCCGCCTCGTGCACAAGCCTCCCGTAAATCCAATCAACCAGGCATCAGCTAGGCCATACCGCTCCGCCGCGCCTCTAGTGGAGCCCCTCACTCCATCTCAAGCGTCGCTGTTTAGCCAGACATGGCTAAAATCCGCAGTGTCTAAATAAAGAGTGCGTGGGGCCAAACCTGTTGGATATACCCCTAGGACTCGGGATATATTCACTCAGTGATAGGTTTTCTCAGAATGTAATAAAGTTGATAAGTTAACCCGATATAACGGGCATAAACAGTTAGGGTTCGGGTTCGGGTGACAGTCATACACACTACTATAGGAAGAGTCACAAAGCAAGCGGTGTGACTGTTCCAGCAGTGTTTTTTGTTACAATGTGGCATCGTGCTTGTGTTCAAACTGATGGCTCTTCTTTCGAATTTTTCCAGGCGCACTTGGGAACCAAATAAGCCCGCCCATCATTCAAATTGAAGCTATCGTATATCATGGCCAATGATGTGTGTGGTTGTGGGTTGGTTGGCATAATGCCATTCGTCGTAAGTAGCATGGAGGTTTGGGTTTGGGTTTGTACTTGCCATAATTTGCGTGTAATATTGACTTTATTCCAGCCTGGGTAGCGGGCTTGAGCCTCGGGAATCCAAGTTGTGAAAATGTACATATATCCCAACCGACTGTAGAATATTGAAGTATACACATGAATCGAATTTTAGAGACCTTTACATGCATGATAAGCTCACCAGGGAACAAGGGTAGGTATCGAAAGTTTTCGGCCGTATCGATAGTTTTCGATAGGTCTCGTCTGGGTATCGATCAATAACAATAGGTTGGTATCACATATCGATCCATATGAATAAGTTAGTTCAGGTAGTCGATAAATAACAATAAATCAGTGATCACCGACAGTTATTGATATATCGATAAATGTCAAACTACACAAGTACGAATTCAAGACAAGGGTACAAGCCAACACACGCTTGCAATCAAATTGAGCAAATTCAATGGTATTCACACTAGTAATTATTGAGTGTTCAATGGTTTCCTCATTCAGTCTTTTCCGCAAGCATGAATGCATAAATGTGATCTTAGCGAGAAGGCTCTCTCTACACCAGCTGTAGTAGTCGGCACACCTAAAAGCTCGGATTGTGGTGGCAGGATCGGTTAATCGATATTACGATACTAGCCAATCACTACATCTATTTTCTAATAATCGATCGATTTCGATCAGTGCACGCTAGGTATCGATCAATTTCGATAGATACACAATTCCAATCGATAAATAACAATATATCGATTAATCGATACTATCGCAACTATCGAATATCGATACCTACCCTTGCCAGGGAACGCGCATGATAAGCTCCGACGCTTCCAGCCTACTATAGGAAGTGACATGTGACAGTTTCGGGTGTCGCAATGTCAAATCCAGCACACCACCTAGGGTGGTGACCGGAGTTAGTATGTGAAACTAGGAACAAACTCCCTACTCATCTTCAGGAGGAACCAATAGTACTATTGGGGGCCTGTACTCTTGGTCAGGGCGGTCCCAGCTCACAACAAAGTCTGTCATATACAATTGTTAGTGCTAAATCCCTAAACACAACTCAAATTGAAGGAGCTCTTCTGCACATCTAGAAAGCCAATCACGAGCTAATCTCCAGGCAGGCACGGTGAAAGCAATCTTCAGCCACTAGAGGTGCTAGAAACTGGTCGACCAGCTCGGAGCAGTGTGAGAGTGCAGTAGTTGCCGGCTTCTGGAGCCGGTGGTAAATCATGCGTGGAAGAAATTAAGGAATCCCCGATGTCAATTGCCGAGTCCTCAGAGCTCGGTGCCTCGTCCTCGGACGAGTACGGTGTCGGTGAGTAAGGCGGTGACGGGGGAATCCAGCCAGGGTCAGGGTCCCAGGTCCCCGGCGGCAGCGGAATGATGCCGTAGAAGGTCCCGTAAGAGAATCCCTGACGCAGCTCCCGATACCGCGCCTGTTTCCGCGGCGGTATAGCATCAGGAACAGCACCATCCACCGCGCCGCCAAGCACGTCATGGAACGGTGCAAGCGGCGCAGTCGCCGTACTGTAGTTGGGACCGCCGAGGCGGCCCATGCAGCACCACCGACCGGTGGAGCCGCGTGTGCGCGTGCATCAGCACCACCGACACCGGACGTGGTGTGTGGTGCGGCGGCAGCACAATGAAATGACAAATAGGGCACACACCATCAAAACCTCGATTTAAGTAGCATGGGTAGGTAAAACCCCAAAATCACTTGGAAATTTTACAACTGTTCCTACCCCCTCGCATACTCCAAAATTGCTCACGGATAAGCTTGATTCACTCAATAGTGTAGATGCGTGCGTAAAAGAGGACATCTTCCCCATCATTTTGAGCTAATAAAAACCAGAATCCGGTAACGACAACTCCCAATAATCCCACCAAAGGGTAAGTTGGGTGCACCCAACTTAAATGGCTCTTAAGTTGGGCCCACCCAACCATTGGGTAATAGACACATGGGTTGAAGGTGTAGAAGGCCGTTGAAGTCTTGTCCACCCCAAGGATGGAATTCCTATTGCTGAAGTTCGTGATCTGGGTCGGTGTGGGCAGCGGCAGCCAGACACATTTAAAAAAAAGTGTAGGACACACCGCCGATGGTTATCTGCATGATGGATTTGATGACACCATACCTGCAATATGCATGCAGCATATCCTCAAAGCGCTGCATACGACGTACCGGAATTATGCTGCAAACGTATCACAAGAAAGTGGACGCGGGTAGATAGTTGTCGTGGTCGCACCTGTCAACCCACTCTGCACGTTCATTGGCATCACGTGTCTCTGCTGGAAATAGAGCACGGATGAACGATAGCGATGCGCGTTTCCCCATATCCCCAACAGTAGTGCGAAAGACTTTACCTCCGATGGTCGCCTTGGTAAAAGCGCGACACCGTTGCGGATGGGGCCCATCATGAGCATCTGCTCATAACCCGTGTACTGTCGACCAAGCCATCCTGTAGGGTGGCGTCCACCCATGCACTGAAGCGATCTCGGGCACAGGAACCCATGTTAAACGGCGACCGGCTGCTGACTTCGTGCGCGCCGCGGTTCTCCCGGTGAATTCGCCGTATTGTCAGTATTTGTTCAACACATTGAAGACATGTTACAACACTGCTGCAATACCGTTGCAAACAAACAATCTGGTATTTTTTACTCTTTGAACCTACTTTTAGACGACGTTTTTTTGCTTTTGTACTCTTTTTTTAGACCAAATTTGGCATCACACGTCATCAAATCGCATAAGCATATTCTTGACACGTCATTACACGTCATCATATCGCACAGTGAACCGTTGACACGTGGCACTATGATATGTGTTTATTGAGTTTTTTATCTCCGTCGGTAAGGTAATTGTACAACATAAGAACGCAGAAGAAGCAATCAACGGAGAGAGATATCTTTTTGGATTTGGTGTGTTCCAGGGTAGATATCTTCCGCGGAGGTGACTCGGCCCGCATCGGGAATTCACTTCGGCCACATTTCGGCCCGTCTCGGCCCGAACCCAAAATTGCCCGCCGCAGACGCAAAATTTTATTTTTAAGTATGACAATTTGTCAAAAATCGATAAAATTTTGGAAATTTATCGATTTTCCCCTCAATGCGACTCGGCCCATCCGCAACTTTTCCTTCGGCCCGCCTTCGGCCCGGGCCTCCGTGACACGGCCCCGGGCCGGCCAATCCCAGGAAGATATCTTCCCTGGTGTGTTCATAAACACAAGCCCCGCGTCAAAAAACGCGGCTATACAACTATCATCACACGGGTATTGTTGCATGAACGTTGTCTATTCGTTTAATGCAAGAACACACACAGTGAAGCACTACAAACAGGTATGCAACTCTCGCATATGTCAACCGTGAAAACTGTGAAGCTATACACAAGATAGTACGGGTGTAATAGCTTCCGCTGAAATGAATGTGATGACAGCCCCTATGAAGTCAGGTGTGGAAATGACAGATGCAAGAATGAACTGTCTCACTACCGAAGTCGATATCGGAGATGGCGCTGATGACAATGAAGTAGTCATAGTAGTCGAGCCGTATCGGTGATGACACAGTAGACGATGACACTGTCGGCGTGCCAAATCCAGCACACCACCTCGAGTGAGGTGGTCAGACCAGAATGCATACACTCATACCAATCTCCAGTCCAGACCAGAAAGAACCACAATCATGTCTGCCAGGGCTGAAAACCCCAAAAAGCTGGACAAAGTCCACACGGTCCTGGCAGACCTATCAGCTCCATATCTCTCGTGCCAATCCTCCACCGGGGGAATAGTGTGTTGTTGTGCCCTGGAGGTCCGCACACCGTGGTGTCCTGCAGCCGGATGCTTCGTCAGGGTAATGCCAAGGAGTACCCGAAGGCAGGTCCAGGTCACCCCGTCACCGTCAGACTTACAGACAAAGGAAGATGTAGGGAGGGTCGCAGCTGGTGGAGGCAGAAGCTCTCGATCACGTACGAGACAGGTGCCGGTAACGGGTCCCCGAAGGGTACATAAGGTCGTAGGAGTCAAGGCACGGCATGCATACATTCACATAACAGGTCTTGTGCATGCTTGCTAAACCTCTATCTAGGCCAACTGTCAAACTATCAGCTGGTTGCTTTTCCATAGATATATTCAAAACCAAATCATAAAGTGCCTGGCGCGCCGCGATGCTCGTATTTCTTTTTGTCGGACCATGCATTTTAGTGCAGTCGTGGCAGCCGAGGTTCCATCCGGTAATTTCGATTTACGAACATCGCGTCGGCCATGCGATGTTATGATATCGCCATTGCATCATCTGAGCGCAGAATCATGTGCGCGACAGTGTTTCGCATTTTTACTTCCCAGCATGCCATGCCATAACGCGTGGGTGGCGTCGCGGTAAGTATACGCGAATGCAGTGGCACTGTCATCGTTAGCGTCTGGCGATCGTGAGATCGAAAAATCGACTGCGTCGCCCGTTGGGATTCGAGCTTTGCTGCTGCTGCTGCTGCTGATTGACTAAGGTACTAGGCCCGGTCGATCTTAAATTAAGATCTCCACTAGGCGCATCTGACGGTCGATGGGATTATTTATCTTGCCGACGTGGCGCACTCGAGAGATCCGAACATGAACATCGAGTCCGCCATTCCATTAATGATTTGACATTTCTCGATCCTCGCGTCTGCTATGCAATGTAAAAGCGAATCTATCTGATTTCCGAACATCGCGTCGGCCATGCGATGTTTAAATCATTTTCACCATTACACTATCTGACCGTAGGATCATGTGCGCGACAGTGCTTTGCTTTTTGCTTCCCAGCATGCCATGCCATAACGCGTGGATGGCGTCGCGATAAATGTACGCGACTGCAGTGGCATTGTCATCGTTGGCGTCTGGCGATCGTGAGATGGAACATTCGACTGTATCGCCCGTTGGGATTCGAGCTTTGCTGCTGCTGCTGCTGATTGACTAAGTAAGTAAGGTAATTTACTTGGTGCCAAGACGATAAAGGTCAGAGGTAGGTATTATGAAATTTCGGTCTGATGGCAACAGGGCATATTCGTGTCAACAGCCTATTATTAAAATGCGGCGTAACACATCGTACACGACGTTCGGCGTCACGGTAAGATAGTACCCCTTACATGTGTAGATTGCTGGGATCGATGTCCTCCATCCAAGTCGGATCCATTATAATAAGATGTATAACCTCCTCCTCCTTTCATGATTTATATATGCTCGTGTCAAATAAGCAAGTCCAGTATAATACGAAGCATCATAGTAAGCATATATATTGTAATCAATAATTCCCGCGCGGTGCCACTGCGAGAATAATCATGTTCGCTATCTGTAATATTCGTAATACTGTAATTGTGCAAACAGCGATTCACAAAGTGTTCCAATCTAAAGAAAGGTCACAGAAGTCCTTCAAGCTAGCTTACACGCTGCGCCTCACTGCAATCTCTACAGTGCCGTTACTGTATCCGCCCGGTAAGACGTCTGCGAAGCGTAAGTAAGTCTTTATATATCTTGTGAGAGGCACTTCTGTGATTTTTGTGAAATGTGAAAGCTGCAAAAATGAGAGCGACCCGAACTTTTATATAATGAAGTGCATAGCATCATCGAATCTGTGGATAAGTGCTCGTATAATGCAAATGATGTGAGATGATGGCAATGACGATGGCTCTAAATGATCGATGATGACAGTCATAATGGCAGTGACGTGGATGAAATCGAAATCAAAGAGCTGAGTCGAATGTGTATAAACAGAAGAGCATGGAATAGACTCATGAAAAAATGGAAAAGATGGGGTGCTCAAAATGATGGAATGGATCCGACAGTAACAACTCGGTAAGATACGCTACAACATGGTGTGTATGGAATTGTGAAATCGTGGTATGTTATGACTTGTCAACAGGTGTGAAATGTCATGTCGTTTCGGTGAGTGAAGTATATAAATGGACAGTGCTATGAAATGAGAATGAAAAAATGGCATAGACAATGATAGTGAGAATAAACGAATATAAATATGCAACGCGAATAAAATCTGATTGCGGAAAGAGTTTTGAAGAATGTCGAGATATAAATTGATGGCACGAAAAATGTTGCCCCTATCCCACCCACCTTATATAGCATATAAGGTACCAAATAGCATATTTTAAAATATTTGGAGGAATGCATCAAAATGGTGTGTACATCCAGGAGGGAGGACAGGGGCACATAAAGGGTATAAATGTATAATACAGACGGACATATCCCAACGAAGTGCTAAAAATATATACTATGTGTTTTAAAAATCTATCGCACATGCATGTCGTGACAAAAGGAATAATTAAGTGACGTGTTATCTCCTATGTGATTTGCCTGCAGTATCTGATTTTGAAAGCCATTGAATGTTACCAACGTTGTAATGTAGAGACTCATTAATCCTGTCAACTTCGAAATCAAAATTATGTATGCCCAAAAATTTGTGTATCAAATAAGTAAAAAATGTGAATGGCAAAATTCGATTTGGGTGCATACCAACCAGAGATACACGTGTCACAAATAATCGAGCGGTAAGGGTCTGCCGCATCTCGACAGTGTGCACGAGCCATTATACCATTGAAATGACCCACACGATGGTGTTTGCCATTGATTGCTATATAAGGGGTTTTAACGCTCTGTGAGACTTGTTTAATTGGAGGAATACCCCTATCTAGAATATTCAAATTCGAGGGGTGTAATTCAGCAATATGTTGAAATTCAGAGTGTCGTACTAAGTATTCCAAAAATTGTGAAACCAAAGGGACACGAGTATTCAACAAGGTGCCCATGTCACCTAAGAAACTATTCACCATATCTGCCATTATTACTTTAGGCGAGTCTGAATGTAAGAGCCAAGCATGTTGAGCAGACATACAATGAGACGTCCCAAAATCAAGTAATTTTCTGTTCCTCACAAATTGATTATTTTCTTTTTGCGCCCGCGCACGATCGGCAATAGGGGCAGATGCCTCAATGATAGCAGGCACGATATGAAAGGGTGTGAAAAACGTATTATGTATATAATGTTGCCAGCAATGCAAAAAGTTTAAAAAGTCTTAAATTGACTAAGGTGCGGTAATTTACTTCATGCCAAGGCTATAAAGGTCAGAGGTATTTACTTCATTCCAAGACTATAAAGGTCAGAGGTAGTAAGTGAGGCAATTTGGCCAGGTTCCAAATCATAAGGAGCAGAGGTCAAAACTCGCAGTCATTAATGATAATGGCTTTGCGGTAGTCTCTGTCATTATTCAATGACATATTCTCGACTGGCTAGCACCAGCCGAGAAAGGCGCATGATGAGTAAATCACCATTGCGTCGCGAGTTCACCTTCCCATACGGTACGGTACGTGTGTACTATTGGAAAGGATGAATACGCGAAAGTGTGGCTCGAGTAAACCATACGGGAGTCAACAGAATATGACGTCCCGCAATGCTACCATGTGGAAGAAACGATGGAATCGTATATCCCACTAAAAATGTGCTTGCGCACATCCTAGACTGATCAGTCGTTTACTCCGATGCATGTCGGGGTCGCACCCTGATTGTGGTACCGAAGGGTTCGGTGGCATGCATTTGTATAAAAGCGGGGCTTCGTTGTGAAGTAGCCAGTTCACTCGGGCACCGCTCCAAAACCACATATACCTATTGATTACGGCGCTTATTGTTGATGTGCGCTTCAGTAGTTAGTGTGCCCGGGTGCAACCTTTAACATCAGTGGTATTACTTCAGGCCCTGAACGCGAGTGTGGATTACTTGCATAACATTAAGCCCTGCGCAGGAAGCTTGCTTGTTTATAGTTTACACAGGAGCGCACGCAGCGAATAGCCAACGTACGTGTTAGACAAGTGCGCGCGCGCGCCCTGTTGACGCTAACTTGCAGGCGAAGCGACTCATCGCTACTCAATGACGACTGTGATCAGCGACGACGATAGTAACCATCATCTGTGCGACACTGTCGTAGTACGATTCGAATCGCACCTAACATCCAAAATGGTTCGTATTAATACGTGCATGCATGAAAATGCGCATGCCGTTCCTATTCTGAGCGGCGATTTAATTTTGCGCCGTTGATCACGCGAACACTTAATTTCGCTCGTCGTTGCTGACATTAATATAGTCTCCCGTGGTGCTTTACATACGGCTACGCGATTACTACAACCATGCTCCCCGCGGTAGACTATTCCGCGCGCGGCATGCGTCTCCCAAGTTTTCGATACGAAATCGGTGCGTACTTGAAACGAGTTCTTTGTCATTAGTACGATAATGTTTGGATGGCACAATCATAAAACGACGTTACCAATAATCAATTCATTTGGGGACGACTGCTGAGTGGTCGCCTCATCGAAATGACGACACGTGGCAATATTTGGGCACACTCGCTACGACGAAGCGACAATTGCCGTATCTCGTCGGTACGATGCCACCTCGTACGGTCGTATCACGTGAATTCTTTTTCTACATTAATGCATGATGCAGACACATGCGCTCTCTGCACAATTCTGCTTGCTCAGCAAAGTCGTTTGATGTCAACCATCTTCGTAGTATTCTAGTGCGAACGTCTCATCGAGCGGATACAGTAACGGGCGAAAGAGAGAGTCTTCGTCGGCCTAGATTGATTTGTCTGACTACCGACGCAGTGCGGCATATTATATACGTGTTAGCATCGATATTGGTAGGACATTGCAGTATTCTTTGGTGCGAATATCTGATACGGTCAGTGACCTGTTATTATATTTTGATAATAACAGGTAAAACAATCAGGTTTCCGTTTTACTGGAAACGGGTGCGCCTCGTCACCACAATATCACGTTGCGTACATTATCGTACGCATACCTTAATCTAAGTGCCACACAACTTGGCATCCGTAAATCGTCATTGCAGCCTTGTATGCCCCGCATGCGCCGGGTAAAGCGTCGCGTATGTATGCCGGTGGTATCGCCCGGTGTGCATGCAAGTCGCGGTCCGCGTAATATCGGATGCCTCTGTTGCTTGGTGCATGCCAGTCACTTTGTCGTAAGCCAGAGTGTAGTTAAATTGATTTACTATTGTGTAAGTTACCTATATTGCACAACGATATGGCATCATTTTATGCATACGTATGGCGCGTCACCGTTCACCCCATGCACATGTCTCGTGGCAGTTTACCCATTAAACTAGGGGGCGAGCGTTGTCCGCGAGTTCAGATCGATTGAACATAGTTCTAAATTATTTCTAAAAGCTGTGCAAGCACGCCCGCCACTTTTAGGGACCTGCTGAGGCCAAACGATTATTCAAAATATACAGAAATTGCTCGAAGTGCTGGTGAAAATTTAAAACATCGCCATTTTAATGTTGAAATATCGATTTTAACGTTGGAAATGGTTGATGGTTGATTTTGGCCATCGCAGTCATCCAATGACGAAAGTGTCGGGGGAAAAAGTCATCTCATCATTTTTTACGAGTATAGTATCATTTTTTACTATATAATAAAAATCCATGCCAATAAAGGTTAGTCTACCTGAGTCGCAGATGTGGTTACATAAGTTATGGGGATACTCTCACGCAACCATGATGCTGTCATCTCTGTACGGAGTGCTGGAAGAACAGTCTTGCATCCGAGGCGCTGTCAGAGTAGTGACCGGGCGGCGGAGAAAGAGCAGAAGTGATGCCGACATGCGGACGGGACGGAAGGCTGACGCGGCCAGTTGCCAAATGCTAATTACTAAGTTATTCACAGATTGGTGCAGCCACATCCAAACAAACTATATACAAGATTGCTTGTCGTCGATTTGCTAGCCCAATCTCGCGAGCCCCCGATCTCATAACGAATGCTTATCTAATATATAATAGAGTATCTAATAGCTTGCCCCGCATTGTCTGTGAATCGATCGATGCTATAGTTAGCATAAGCGGTAAGTAAATTGAGCGATATATCGATCATGATATCTTGCGATGGACAATCAATGAAAATTGATATCGTGGTGACAATTTACTGGATTTTGCATCGCGCGATAGCGATAGTTTGGCTACATCTACGAACTGACAGTTATAAATACTAAATCTACCCGTTGTCTCATTGATAGCATAACCAGCCTGGTCGATAGCAGCGGTCCTTGCAGGCCGGTTTTGCGGCCGACAAAACTACAATTGGCAATAACTTGGGTAAAACGAGATGCCTCGTCAGCAGGTCGCGTACAACCGTAAGCGGTTGACGACCTCGATCTCTAATGCGGCGTGATTAAGTTCACTTGCAACGCGAATGTTGCCATCCCCGAGTCGTTGTGCACATGTGCAGTTTGTGCCAAGCTTTAGACGTCCGATGTTCTAACAAGTAGCTGCACATAGCAGCGGCAAACGCGAAGATGCTTCGTCCTCGGCGCTTGATAGACATACGCGCAGGCATCTGGCGACGCGCTTTGTGAATCGATAGTAAGTGGTGCTTACGATATGATCCGACATGTGCTAGAATATAAAAAAAGCCAAACAGCACGCGGAAATCCCCCCGATGGATGAGTACATCGGTTTGGGGCATTGAAAGCGTGGTTTACACTTTAATCCGATGATACTTTACATAATCTAATAGTCCCCAAGTCATACTTTCCGCTAAAATGTATTCGAGACGATTTTTTAACAATTTTTTCGAAGGTCATGTAATGAGACTTTTTGCTAATTTCAGTTACCGTTTGTGGTGTGACAAGGTGGTAAATAGGGCTAAAATGACATTCTGGTAAAGGATTAATATCATTGTATAACAAAGTATATCAATTCAGTGACCATGCCGGCACATTACCAAGTATGCATAATATATGCATCGCATAGCTATCAAAACGTTACAATGCCATGCACATGGATAACAAAAGTGCATGCCGCTTACGATTCATGGATATCGCTCCGGTCTCCATAAGATGAGCATATATGAAATAAAGCATTTATATTTTTTTGAGTAGTTTTTATTGCGAGAATTTCTAATACGTTTTGCAAGATGCGCAGATTTAGTCTATATTTAGCATCTTATTCCACGCATGGCGGCGCAGTGGAATGTTGATTGGATGTAACCTGACCATAGCAGCTGCTGCATGTAGGTCTAATTAGAACAGCGTTTTAAAACGTTTTTGTCATAGCATTCTACATCCTAAAGCTGCCCACTGTTGATTGTGTCCCCATACTGTAGACCTCATTTCACATATGAATGGCGCGGCAGACTGCTGCTGCCAGATGCTTTTATCTTGATAAAGTTTGGCGCATTAGGTAACCATGTCTTTGGGTGGCCGGCTGTATAGTGCAATGTGTGTACGGTTATGTGCTGAAAATGTGTTGACACAGACTAAGCATATGGAAGCATGCCAATATAGATCATATCATACATAGCATTTGGACTCTCAAACTTTGGCAAAGTGACACCTTGTTGATGCGATGCTGCAGCGCAGAGCCTTACGTGGTCACAAAACTACTTGTTTCTATCGACCCTTGTTTATCAATTCGGTGATCTTCTTGAAAGCTTCCTCTGCAAAAATACGGTCTCTTGTGTCCAGGTCCTGCACCCATCAGGAAGATCAATGGCTGTTGACACATCCGTTGCACATCCAATACCGCTGTATTGACAAACATTTTATTTGTTCTCCGGAAAGTACAGATTTCAACACATTGCTGCTTTACCCGATGAGCTTGAGAACTGCTAACAGCTTTAGTTTCGCTGTGCCAGTACCTCACATCGTGGCCAATGACCACCAGTCCCCCAGCAGGTGAAACATCCATGAGGTACCAGACAGAAGGGAGAGCAAGTTCCAAACTAATCTGGTACTCCCGTAAAGAGGCAGTGCCCGCCACAACGGCACCACAGGGACTGGCACACCCCAACACCCACATCCATCCAGTGGCCGTCCCCGTTCACAACGAGGTGCCGGTACCTCATATCGTAGCCAATGACCACCAGCCCGCCAGTAGGTGAAACAGCCATGAGGCACCAGACAGAAGGGAGGGTAAGTTTCAGACTAATCTGGTACTCTCCCGAAGATACCACCGACGCACACACATCTCAAACAAACTGCAATGCAGTATGGATAGATGGATGTATGTATTATTCACTGCCAAACATGTGAGATGGCGCAACTTCACGCAATCCTGCACATTGATTCCCGGGTATCGGAGTGGACAAATTCTGCTGGCATGCCCCCGGTGGCTTCACAGTCGATGAGTGGAACCTGTTGGTGAATGCAAACCAATGGTCTGACAATGGACGATCCATCCAAGCATAAACCAGAAGCGGGGGCAGCGAGGCACTCCCCGCAGAGATCAAGGGAGGGCACAGAGTGAGGCTGCCACCCCGCCTCTCCTTGCAGAGAGAGCAGACTAGTCTGCTCCATTCCTCAAGAGGCAGTACCCAGCCATTTGTTCCACACACTGAACGGCATGAGATCGGCCAACAAAAGCCAGCCCACCATCATCCCCGTGGATGTGAGAAGCAAATCAGGAGCAGGGCGGGGCCGTGCCAAGATACCACCAACGCACACATGTTCCCAACCCACATGCAAAGCAGCATGGAAAGATGATACAATGTGACCGATCATCGCCCAACAATAGTTTGTTCCACACACTGAACGGCATGAGGCCAACCAACAAAAGCCACCCCACCATCATCTCCGTGGATGTGAAAAGCAAATCAAGAGCAGGGCGGGGCCGTGACAAGATACCACCAACTCATACATATTCCCAACCCACATGCAAAGCAGCATGGAAAGATGATACGATGTGACCGATCATCGCCCAACAGTAGTTGGTCTCTGGGTTACGCAGTGAGCGGACCCTGCTGGCATGCCCCCCGGTGGCTCACGGTCAATGGATGGGACCCGTTGGTTCATGGTTATGCCATGAATGCAGTCACACCACACAGCATGGACACCCCATGTCATAAAAGGGAAACATGCAGGCACCTAAGTACTCCCCACAAAAATCAAGGGAAAACACAGAAGGTGGACTTCACCACTCTCTGCCTCTCCTTGCAGCAAAGGCAGATGATTCCACCGAGCTCTCCAAGAGGCAGTGCCCGCCAGAATGGCACCACAGGGATAACCGCCTCCCCAGACCCACTTCCACCCGGCGGCCGTCCCCGTTCACAGCGATGCGCCAGTACCTCATATCAGGGTCAAAGAACACAAGTTCCCCGGCATGTGTAATAACCATGAGCACTGTACACGGAGAGGGAGCAAGCGTCAGACGAATCCAAGACACTCCCAAATAGCGAGCCGCAGACGAATCCCCGACGCCCTCAAACCCGTCCGAAGGGTACCACAGGGACAGCCACATCCCATCATCTGTGTTCCACACACTGAATGGCATGAGATCAGCCAACAAAAGCCACCCCACCATGGATGTGAAAAGCAAATCAAGAGCAGGGCGGGGCCGTGACAAGATACCACCAACTCATACATATTCCCAACCCACATGCAAAGCAGCATGGAAAGATGATACGATGTGACCGATAATCGCCAGACAACTGCTGGTCTCTGGGTTACGGAGTGAGCGGACCCTGCTGGCATGCCCCCCAGTGGCTCACAGTCGATGGATGGGACCCGTTGGTTCATGGTTATGCCATGAATGCAGTCACACCACACAGCATGGGCACCCCATGTCAAAAAATGAAAACATGCGGGCACCTAAGTGCTCCCCACAAAAATCAAGGGAAAACACAGAAGGTGGACTTCACCACTCTCTGCCTCTCCTTGCAGCAAAGGCAGATGAATCCACCGAGCTCTCCAAGAGGCAGTGCCCGCCAGAATGGCACCACAGGGATAACCGCCTCCCCAAACCCACTTCCACCCGGCGGCCGTCCCCGTTCACAGCGATGCGCCAGTACCTCATATCAGGGTCAAAGAACACAAGTTCCCCGGCATGTGTAATAACCATGAGCACTGTACACGGAGAGGGAGCAAGCGTCAGACGAATCCAAGACACTCCCAAATAGCGAGCCGCAGACGAATCCCCGACGCCCTCAAACCCGTCCGAAGGGTACCACAGGGACAGCCACATCCCATCATCTGTGTTCCACACACTGAATGGCATGAGATCAGCCAACAAAAGCCACCCCACCATGGATGTGAAAAGCAAATCAAGAGCAGGGCGGGGCCGTGACAAGATACCACCAACTCATACATATTCCCAACCCACATGCAAAGCAGCATGGAAAGATGATACGATGTGACCGATAATCGCCAGACAACTGCTGGTCTCTGGGTTACGGAGTGAGCGGACCCTGCTGGCATGCCCCCCAGTGGCTCACAGTCGATGGATGGGACCCGTTGGTTCATGGTTATGCCATGAATGCAGTCACACCACACAGCATGGGCACCCCATGTCAAAAAATGAAAACATGCGGGCACCTAAGTGCTCCCCACAAAAATCAAGGGAAAACACAGAAGGTGGACTTCACCACTCTCTGCCTCTCCTTGCAGCAAAGGCAGATGAATCCACCGAGCTCTCCAAGAGGCAGTGCCCGCCAGAATGGCACCACAGGGATAACCGCCTCCCCAAACCCACTTCCACCCGGCGGCCGTCCCCGTTCACAGCGATGCGCCAGTACCTCATATCAGGGTCAAAGAACACAAGTTCCCCGGCATGTGTAATAACCATGAGCACTGTACACGGAGAGGGAGCAAGCGTCAGACGAATCCAAGACACTCCCAAATAGCGAGCCGCAGACGAATCCCCGACGCCCTCAAAGAGGCAGTACCCGTCCGAAGGGTACCACAGGGACAGCCACATCCCATCATCTGTATTCCACACACTGAATGGCATGAGATCAGCCAACAAAAGCCACCCCACCATGGATGTGAAAAGCAAATCAAGAGCAGGGCGGGGCCGTGACAAGATACCACCAACTCATACATATTCCCAACCCACATGCAAAGCAGCATGGAAAGATGATACGATGTGACCGATAATCGCCAAACAACTGCTGGTCTCTGGGTTACGGAGTGAGCGGACCCTACTGGCATGCCCCCCAGTGGCTCACAGTCGATGGATGGGACCCGTTGGTTCATGGTTATGCCATGAATGCAGTCACACCACACAGCATGGGCACCCCATGTCAAAAAATGAAAACATGCGGGCACCTAAGTGCTCCCCACAAAAATCAAGGGAAAACACAGAAGGTGGACTTCACCACTCTCTGCCTCTCCTTGCAGCAAAGGCAGATGAATCCACCGAGCTCTCCAAGAGGCAGTGCCCGCCAGAATGGCACCACAGGGATAACCGCCTCCCCAAACCCACTTCCACCCGGCGGCCGTCCCCGTTCACAGCGATGCGCCAGTACCTCATATCAGGGTCAAAGAACACAAGTTCCCCGGCATGTGTAATAACCATGAGCACTGTACACGGAGAGGGAGCAAGCGTCAGACGAATCCAAGACACTCCCAAATAGCGAGCCGCAGACGAATCCCCGACGCCCTCAAACCCGTCCGAAGGGTACCACAGGGACAGCCACATCCCATCATCTGTGTTCCACACACTGAATGGCATGAGATCAGCCAACAAAAGCCACCCCACCATGGATGTGAAAAGCAAATCAAGAGCAGGGCGGGGCCGTGACAAGATACCACCAACTCATACATATTCCCAACCCACATGCAAAGCAGCATGGAAAGATGATACGATGTGACCGATAATCGCCAGACAACTGCTGGTCTCTGGGTTACGGAGTGAGCGGACCCTGCTGGCATGCCCCCCAGTGGCTCCTGGTCAATGGATGGGACCCGTTGGTCCATGGTTATGCCATGCATGCAGTCACACCACACAGCATGAAAACCCCATGTCAAACAAAGGAAACATGTGGGCACCTAAGTGCTCCCCACAAAATCAAGGGAAACCACAGAAGGTGGACTTCACCACCCTCTGCCTCTCCTCGCAGCAAAGGCAGACGAATCCACCGAGCTCTCCAAGAGGCAGTGCCCGCCAGAATGGCACCACAGGGACAACCGCCTCCCAAAACCCACTTCCACCCGGCGGCCGTCCCCGTTCACAGCGATCCGCCAGTACTTCATATCAAGGTCAAAGAACACAAGTCCCCCGGCATGTGTAATAACCATGAGCACTGTACACGGAGAGGGAGCTAGCGTCAGACGAATCCAAGACTCTCCCAAAAAGCGAGCCGTAGACGAATCCCCGACGCACTCAAAGAGGCAGTACCCGTCAGAAGGGTACCACAGGGACAGCCACATCCCATCATCCAAATTATTCCAGTGGCCGTCCCCGTTAACAACGAGATGCCAGTACCCCATAAAGTGGCTGTCGATCACCAGTCCCCCGACCAGACCATACACACAACACACAAGGGCCCTCCCCCCGGGGCCTAACCCTCGCCGGATTGGCGGGGGGACAAAGAATGGAGGGGGGAGCGTTTGCCGGCTGAGGGGTATGACCCCACCACACGGCTAGGGTTGCGTGTGGTGTCGGTTGATAGCGCTCGGGGTTCCCTGCTGAGGCCTCCGAGTGCAAGGTGTTGGCTGCTGCCTTCGCCGATCGGAGCCTTGGTTGTGTGTTCTCCTTCTCGTGTCGATTGTGTTGGTTGTGTTAGCGGTGGTGTCGGTTGGGTGTGGTCTGGACCCGGGCCCGTAAGGACGAATCCTTCTGGTGTGGTGGCCGTCGCTTGCCGTTGCTCTCTACGGTCCAGATCCGGTCTTGGGTTTCACGCACACACGTGTGGTTCGAGTTGTGTACATATTTTGCGCCTGTGCAGGCATGGTTTCATATATTTGTTTGGGGAGCCAACAACAGATGGATTTTGCATCAACAGCAACGGTCGAGGGTACCGGAGACCTTCGGGGCGCGGTTACTTTTGTACAGACAGCCCTCCGCGCGGTTGGCATAGAGCGCCCATCCAGGCCAACCCAGCTGACAGTCCAGTATATTGGATACATTTGTATCTGACGGATGCCTCTGCTGGCGTCAGCACCTGCCCGCCCAATCCCCCGGGGTGAGAGGCAGGACTCCTGAGGCCACGGCCGGTTGCAATTCCATGGCGATGAGTTTCCGGATGCTGTTTTTTGGCTTGATTTTGGTTTTGGTTTTTCGGCTTGGTGGCAGGTGGTGAGCGTCACTGGGCGTAGTGTTCGAGTGAATGAATTATGACTACGAGTTCTGATTATGAAGGTAATCGGGCGAATGAGGGGTTTGTTTATAGTGTAAATATGGAAGGGGCGGCTGGGCAGGCGGCGGACCTGGCGGTCACGGATAGTGTAAATAATGAAAGGCGTGTTGATGGTGGGAGATTGGCTGGGCAGAGTGTAGGCCCAGCGATGACGGCGTTGCCAGTGGGCACCCTAGTGGAGGTGTATTGGCCAGGTGAGC
>LGRX02022035.1:0-10763 GCA_001247695.2 Cymbomonas tetramitiformis
ATAGTGAGTGAAGCGGGGTGAATGGCCCATGATGCATGGCACAGCCTGAAAGGGCTGTGTGCACTGAACATTTTGGTATAAGGATGGGTGGAGGGGGGCTTAGCGAGCCCCCGGGAGGGTCCATTTGGGCTAGGGGGGTAGGGTTAGGAGCATTGTCATCCAGCGTGTCATCAGCTGTCATACAGGATAGGGTATAGTGAGTGAACCGGGGTGAATGGCTTATGATGCATGGTACAGCCTGATAGGGCTGTGTGCACTGAACATTTTGGTATAAGGATGGGTGGAGGGGGCTTAGTGAGCTCCCGGGAGGGTCCATTTGGGCTAGGGGGGTAGGGTTAGGAGCATTGTCATCCAGCGTGTCATCAGCTGTCATACAGGATAGGGTATAGTGAGTGAACCGGGGTGAATGGCTTATGATGCATGGTACAGCCTGATAGGGCTGTGTGCACTGAACATTTTGGTATAAGGATGGGTGGAGGGGGCTTGGTGAGCTCCCGGGAGGGTCCATTTGGGCTAGGGGGGTAGCGTTAGGAGCATTGTCATCCAGCATGTCATCAGCTGTCATACAGCATAGGCTATAGTGAGTGAAGCGGGGTGAATGGCTTATGATGCATGGCACAGCCTGATAGGGCTGTGTGCACTGAACATTTTGGTATAAGGATGGGTGGAGGGGGCTTAGTGAGCTCCCGGGGGGGTCCATTTGGGCTAGGGGGGTAGGGTTAGGAGCATTGCCATCCAGCGTGTCATCAGCTGTCATACAGCATAGGCTATAGTGAGTGAAGCAGGGTGAATGGCCCATAATGCATGGTACAGCCTGAAAGGGCTGTGTGCACTGAACATTTTGGTATAAGGATGGGTGGAGGGGGCTTAGCGAGCCCCCGGGAGGGTCCATTTGGGCTAGGGGGGTAGCGTTAGGTGCATTGTCATCCATCATGTCATCAGCTGTCATACAGGATAGGGTATAGTGAGTGAAGCGGGGCGAATGGCCCATGATGCATGGTACAGCCTGAAAGGGCTGTGTGCACTGAACATTTTGGTATAAGGATGGGTGGAGGGGGCTTAGTGAGCTCCCGGGGGGGTCCATTTGGGCTAGGGGGGTAGGGTTAGGAGCATTGTCATCCAGCGTGTCATCAGCTGTCATACAGCATAGGCTATAGTGAGTGAAGCAGGGTGAATGGCCCATAATGCATGGCACAGCCTGAAAGGGCTGTGTGCACTGAACATTTTGGTATAAGGATGGGTAGAGGGGGCTTAGCGAGCCCCCGGGAGGGTCCATTTGGGCTAGGGGGGTAGGGTTAGGAGCATTGCCATCCAGCGTGTCATCAGCTGTCATACAGGATAGGGTATAGTGAGTGAAGCAGGGTGAATGGCTTATGATGCATGGCACAGCCTGATAGGGCTGTGTGCACTGAACATTTTGGTATAAGGATGGGTGGAGGGGGCTTAGCGAGCCCCCGGGAGGGTCCATTTGGGCTAGGGGGGTAGGGTTAGGAGCATTGTCGTCCAGCGTGTCATCAGCTGTCATACAGGATAGGGTATAGTGAGTGAAGCAGGGTGAATGTCCCATGATGCATGGCACAGCCTGATAGGGCTGTGTGCACTGAACATTTTGGTATAAGGATGGGTGGAGGGGGCTTAGCGAGCTCCCGGGAGGGTCCATTTGGGCTAGGGGGGTAGGGTTAGGAGCATTGTCATCCAGCGTGTCATCAGCTGTCATACAGGATAGGGTATAGTGAGTGAAGCAGGGTGAATGGCCCATGATGCATGGCACAGCCTGATAGGGCTGTGTGCACTGAACATTTTGGTATAAGGATGGGTGGAGGGGGCTTAGCGAGCCCCCGGGAGGGTCCATTTGGGCTCGGGGCGTAGGGTTAGGAGCATTGTCATCCAGCGTGTCATCAGCTGTCATACAGGATAGGGTATAGTGAGTGAAGCAGGGTGAATTGCCCATGATGCATGGCACAGCCTGAAAGGGCTGTGTGCACTGATCATTTTGGTATAAGGATGGGTGGAGGGGGCTTAGCGAGCCCCCGGGAGGGTCCATTTGGGCTAGGGGGTAGGGTTAGGCGCATTGTCATCCAGCGTGTCATCAGCTGTCATACAGAATAGGGTATAGTGAGTGAAGCAGGGTGAATGGCTTATGATGCATGGCACAGCCTGATAGGGCTGTGTGCACTGAACATTTTGGTATAAGGATGGGTGGAGGGGGCTTAGTGAGCTCCCGGGGGGGTCCATTTGGGCTAGGGGGGTAGGGTTAGGAGCATTGCCATCCAGCGTGTCATCAGCTGTCATACAGCATAGGCTATAGTGAGTGAAGCGGGGTGAATGGCCCATGATGCATGGCACAGCTTGAAAGGGCTGTGTGCACTGAACATTTTGGTATAAGGATGGGTGGAGGGGGCTTAGTGAGCTCCCGGGGGGGTCCATTTGGGCTAGGGGGCTCGCTTTATGGCGAGGGATGTTCAACCGTCATGCGTACATGTCGGGGGATTAACTTTCAATCCCCACGGTGTCACATCGATATCACCGATGTCATCCCCGATGTCATAAGCTGTCATTTTTCTGAAATCTGAAATCTGAAAGCTGTGGCTTTGCTTAGCGTCGACCTTCTGTACTGTAGATTTCTGTCCCATTGTCCCATTTTACTCCTGCGACATTCGATGTTCTGAAAACTCGACGTTTCCAGCAGGTCTGGTCTCTTCCGAGCCCGCGAGCCAGAATAGGTCTTCACGGTGAGCCTGGACCATATGTTTTTTTTGAATTTTCGAACATTAACCTCGTTTTTGATACCCAGGTTCGCTTTTTGTTTGAGTGTGCCTTCTTGTGTTTGCGTAGGGTGTATTCGTGTAAACGCTCCGCTCCGTGCGGTCATGTGAAACTCCGGCATTGTTCTATTAGCCATGGGAGTCGCATCCGTGCGCGATAGGCGCTTCAAGATCAATGAGGCCTACAAGAAATCAGTCAGAAGAACTACTATCAAAGCAGCATCTCGAGGTTTGCTAGGTTGTGTGAAATGCAAGGCGGATAGAGAAGGTCGCCACTGTAACAAAGCCCACAACAGATCTTGGGTTCATTGCAAGCGCCATGGTTCGCAAGCATGGCTCTCCAGTATCAATTCAGAAGCGCTAGCAACCTCCAAAGAGAGTGGGAGCAATGGCAACCCTCCTTCCACCACTCCTCCTGTTCTTCTTCCCCCAGATGCCGGCAAATGGAAACGGCCGACTCGCTCTGAATTAGACACTTTCTTATCTACGCGATACACAACAGCTATTCAGCGAGGTCTTCCAGATTTGAGCGCTCAACCTCGCCAGAAATTAACCTCTTGGTCTGTGGCTGATGTTCAACGCCTATTTCAGAATGCAGTGGTCACATCACACCCCCGATTCCTCACTCTGCCTCCCAACCTTGCAGCAGACCCCACCATCTCGCCCCCAAGATTCCACCAAGCTTTCACCCACTCGTATGATGAGCTTCATATTGGAGTAGTGGAGGTGGTTGCTGCGCTCATTGAGTCAGTTGAGCTAACCGAATTCTTAATCCTTCCTCAGGGAGATCAAGCCACCTCCTCAGCGATACACGAGACTTTTGGTGTTCACAACCCACCTCTGAATCAAGCTACACCTACCTCTAAGTTCCGACCCGAGAATCGCTTGGTTCCTAATCTTGTAGTTGGTACGATGTCCGATCTCTTAGTAAAGTGGAATACCTTTGACTTACCCTTTGACCCAGAGGATCAACTCCACTACACTATTCCGCCTCCAACAAAAGTTTGTGCTGGTGGAGTGGCAAAGCCTATCGCCCTCACATTCGCCCTATCCAGCTGCAAGCTATATCTCGTGGACCTCGTCAGAATGCGAAGCCCTTTCTTACCCAATGGCGTTCTCCCTTGTGCTAACTCCAATTGTCCCAAACCACACCCTCAGGCTCAGTACTGGGGGGTCACCCATCTTGGTGCTGGTGGCATCACACGCATCTTGCGTGCAGACGGCTTCTTCGATTTCATAACCTCCGTTCATAGGGTGTGCTTGACTTGTGGCACCACATCCTATGACCACGCCCCAGCCGTGCTTTCGCAACTGCCCCTGGTCCTACGACAAGAGATTGACATGGACATATCTACGGCGTCCCTCTCTTCTACGATGCTCACCCGTAGTTGTGCTCATGCTCTTCGTCTTTTTCAGACACGCCAGATTGGAGCATCCACATTCTCCACCACCGCACACAATCTTGCAATCAGGACATTCACGGAGCGGGAAGGTGAATACTACTCCATGGGCTTGGAGTACCTACACCACCTCGAGGTATGTCTCTTCCATGATAGTTCCGTTCAACTCTTTACGTTTGCCTTTTGTCACGAAGAGATTGACACAAATTGTAAACATTTTTCCAACTCTAAACCCTAAAACCCTAAACAACTTGCAGGCACTGGTTGGAGATAGCCTATGGGACAACATGTCCCCTACACAACGACTTGCTCTGCAATCTGTGCGGCAGGAACTGCTTTCCGCCAAGTTCTCCACTTATGTCGTGCCACCATTTCCCAGTGCCGCTCAGTTGTGCTTGGACGAGCCCGTCTCTCGACAGATTTTATCTCAGCATCTACAAGATGCACTGGCGAGTGTCGCTACTTTCAGGCGTAGGGAGCTGCAAGGTGTTGTGGCGAAGATATCCTCTTCCTATGATGTATCCTACTATGCCGCCCCTGTTTGCGGAGCTAAAGGTTTGGCCTCTCATACCCCCCTGCCATCTGCACCCTGCCATCTGCACCCCGCCATCTACACTCTGCCATCTGCACTCGCCATCCGCACCCATGCAACCGCCATCCGCACCCGCCATTTGCACCCGCCGCATCTGCATCCCCGCCATCCGCACCCTGCCATGTGCACCCGGCCATGTGCACCCTGCCATTTGCACCCTGCCATCCGCGCTCTGCCATCTACACCCTGCCATCTGCACCTTGGCATCTGCACCTTGCCATCTGCACCCTGTCATCTGCACCCTGCCATCTGCACCCTTGCCTTGAGCATCGATAGGCGGGGGTGCGGGGTGGGTTTGCCCCTTGCGCTTGCTTAGGTTTGGCCTCTCATAACACAGAGACTGGGGAGCTCTGTAATGCCACGGCGGTGCCTTCCGAAAAACTCGAGTACATGGCGCCAATGCTTCAAAGGTCCGCACTACGCCCTGGTTGGGAAGCAGATACCATCTTCTATGACAAGGCGCCCGACCGTGAAGCCGATGTGAAGCGAGTATCCGGTATGCATGTTCCCGCTGCTCTTTGCCCCTTCTTAACGTTGCGTTGGTCATTGTGTAGTTCACTATGCATAGTACATACACATTGCATCACACATACATACACATGTCATCAGTGTGTCATCAGCCATCCCACCGGTTAGGGTACAGTCATCGGATGGCTGCGATTCATGAGGCATGCATTGCATCATTATCTTGCACGGGATGTGCCGAGCATTTTGACATATGGATGGCCCCAAGGGGCTCCGTGAGCCTCCGGGAGGGCCCTTTCAAGCTCGGGGGGTAGGGTAAGGGGTGGTGGGCATGCGCATGTCATCAGTGTGTCATCAGCCATCCCACCGGTTAGGGTACAGTCATCGGATGGCTGCGATTCATGAGGCATGCATTGCATCATTATCTTGCACGGGATGTGCCGAGCATTTTGACATATGGATGGCCCCAAGGGGCTCCGTGAGCCTCCGGGAGGGCCCTTTCAAGCTCGGGGGGTAGGGTAAGGGGTGGTGGGCATGCGCATGTCATCAGTGTGTCATCAGCCATCCCACCGGTTAGGGTACAGTCATCGGATGGCTGCGATTCATGAGGCATGCATTGCATCATTATCTTGCACGGGATGTGCCGAGCATTTTGACATATGGATGGCCCCAAGGGGCTCCGTGAGCCTCCGGGAGGGCCCTTTCAAGCTCGGGGGGTAGGGTAAGGGGTGGTGGGCATGCGCATGCCATCAATGTGTCATCAGCCATCCCACCGGTTAGGGTACAGTCATCGGATGGCTGCGATTCATGAGGCATGCATTGCATCATTATCTTGCACGGGATGTGCCGAGCATTTTGACATATGGATGGCCCCAAGGGGCTCCGTGAGCCTCCGGGAGGGCCCTTTCAAGCTCGGGGGGTAGGGTAAGGGGTGGTGGGCATGCGCATGTCATCAGTGTGTCATCAGCCATCCCACCGGTTAGGGTACAGTCATCGGATGGCTGCGATTCATGAGGCATGCATTGCATCATTATCTTGCACGGGATGTGCCGAACATTTTGACATATGGATGGCCCCAAGGGGCTCCGTGAGCCTCCGGGAGGGCCCTTTCAAGCTCGGGGGGTAGCGTAAGGGGTGGTGTGCATGCGCATGTCATCAGTGTGTCATCAGCCATCCCACCGGTTAGGCCACACTGCCATCTGCACCTTGCCATCTGCACCCTGCCATCTGCACCCCGCCATCTGCACCCTGCCATTTGCACCTTGCCACCTGCACCTCGCACCCCGCACTCTTGCCTTGAGCATCGATAAGCGGGGGTGGGTTTGCCCCTTGCGCTTGCTTAGGTGCAACCATAGTTGGTCCAGATCTATTTCATGACTCTAAAAGGATCATCAGCAAGTGTAAGAATGCCGACAAGCGATTCAAGTGGGTTGCCTACCGTGTGAAGTGGGCATTCGTACATGTTGAGCAGAGCGACATAGAGCTTGTTGATTCATATCTCAGGAGTGGAGCCTTATCAGGTTAGTGCCTCAACCGAACATACAAAGTTGTTGAATATTTAGTAACCAAACTTCATAGTGCCATTGTCTCTCCCTTACAATCTCGCCGTACATCTACAGGTAGATGGAAGCTATTTGGGAAAAAGTGGCCGCGGAACTATGCATTTCCTCAGGACGTGATTGACTCCTTCAAAGAGGTGGCATGGGATCCAGTGAGTGGCAGACTCCTAAAGCCAGGTTTATACTGGGAAACATTTCAGAGCGCTCTTCGTGAGAATCTTAACCGTGGAGCTACCATGAAGCAACGGCTCAGGGTAAACCCGACACCCTGCACCCGTGCACCCTGCACCCTACACCCTACACCCTATAGTGCATTCTACACTCTACACTCTGCATTGTGCACGTTGCAGCGGTTATGTGCTTTGCACTCTTCACCCTGCCACTTGCACCCTACACCCAGCAGCCTGTTGTGCACTCTACACTCTACACTCTGCATTGTGCACTTTGCACTCTATAATGTATCTGCATCTCGCCACCTGCACCCTGCCATGTGCACCCTGCCATCTGCACCTTGGCATCTGCACCCTGCCATCTGCACCCCGCCATCTGCACCCGCCATACGCACCTTGCCATCTGCACCTTGCCATACGCACCTTGCCATCACACACCCGGCCATCACTGCCATCTGCACCTTGCCATACCCCGCCATCTGCACCGCCAGCTGCACCCCCTGTCTTGACACCACTGCCATCACTGCCATACACCCTGCCATACACACCTGCCATACGCACCTTGGCATCTGCACCTTGGCATCTGCACCCGGCCATCTGCACCCTGCCATCTGCACCCTGCCATCTGCACCCTGCCATCTGCACCCTGCACTCCACATCGCATATCTTGTAGCACAAGGAGTGTTGAGCATGTGGAAATAAGGATCTCAATGCATTTTGCAGGAGGTGATGGCTGACACGT
This sequence comes from Cymbomonas tetramitiformis, assembly GCA_001247695.2. NCBI lineage: Eukaryota > Viridiplantae > Chlorophyta > Pyramimonadophyceae > Pyramimonadales > Pyramimonadaceae > Cymbomonas > Cymbomonas tetramitiformis. Next base: position 7,694 of record LGRX02022035.1, read on the forward strand.
TGCGTTTGGAGAACAGTGAGGGACGTGGTCCACGCACTAAGGGAGGTAGTGTTTTTTCTGCGGCGGCCCTGGTTTCCCTGAAGAGCGCGATGACTCGTGTGGACATGTATGAGCAATTTGCGGTGTCTGCTTTCCCTCAGCACCGCTTGGTACCCGGCAAGAAGCTCTTTGGGGTGTTGGATGTTTGGCGAGTGAATGGACGGGGAAGCTTGGCGAATGAGCGCACACATTCCGTGTGGAAGAAGTTGGTGCAGAGGAACATGGCAACCTCGCTTGGAGTTCTCATCCTGCTTGAGGGGAGTTGCATGATGAATGCGAACATCCGAGAGACATTGCAGTTGGGCTATGGATGTCCCGGATTGTATGACTGGTGGTTGGCTCAGCGAAGTAATGCCCTGGCGACTCAGCTGCAAGGTGAAGAGCGGTATGCCTTGAGTGTTCCACCTGATGACAATGGTGAGTCATTCTTTAAGGATGGACTGTTGGATTTCACTCGCCCATCAGTAGTAGCAGCACAAGAGAAGACGCGTCTCGCCGCTTTGATGTGCATCGCTAGCGGCACCAAAGCAGTGCAACATCAAGTACGGCGAGGCAAGACAGCCGAACGCGTCCGACAGTTGCGAGCCGCAAGAAAGAGTCTGGCCATTGCTGCCCCTTCCTCCGGTGAGCCCCCACTACCCGTCGCACACAAGAACCCATCTGCCCATCGCATGTCGACAACTTATTGCAGGCCCCTCAGCCGCTACACTGCCCCCCCCCAAGCAGCATGGCCTTGGAGCCATCTGCAGGTGACTTCTCAGCCCCCCCCCTCCCCCTCTCAAGCCCCGCCTAGCTCCTTTGCCTTTGCCTTGCATGAATCACAGATGGAGTGAGGATGATTTGATGTGAGTGAAGTGCTACATGCCCCACATGCGCAGGCCCCTCAGCAGCCGCACCACTGCCCCCAGCGGCATGGCCTTGGAGCCATCTGCGGGTGACTTTTCAGTCCCCCCTCTCAAGCCATGCCTGGCTCCTGCCTTTGCCTTGCATAATTCACGGATGGAGTAGGCATGATTTGATGTGGTGAAGTGCTACATACCCCCGCGGCGCGAGGCCCTCATCGGCCATGCCACTTTGCCCCCAAGCAGCATGGCCTTGGAGCCATGCGCAGGTGACTGCACCCGATCCCCCCACCCCTCTCAAGCCATGCCTAGCTCCTTTGCCTTTGCCTTGCATAATTCACAGATGGAGTGAGGATGATTTGATGTGAGTGAAGTGCTACATGCCCCACAGGCGCAGGCCCCTCATCAGCCGCCGCACTGCCCCCCCCAAGCAGCATGGCCTTGGAGCCATCTGCAGGTGACTTTTCAGTCCCCCCCACCCCTCTCAAGCCATGCCTAGCTCCTTTGCCTTTGCCTTGCATAATTCACAGATGGAGTGAGGATGATTTGATGTGAGTGAAGTGCTACATGCCCCACAGGCGCAGGCCCCTCATCAGCCGCCGCACTGCCCCCCCCAAGCAGCATGGCCTTGGAGCCATCTGCAGGTGACTTTTCAGCCCTCCCCCCCTCTCAAGCCCTGCCTAGCTCCTTTGCCTTTGCCTTGCATGAATCACAGATGGGGTGAGGATGATTTGATGTGAGTGAGGTGCTACATGCCCCACAGGCGCAGGCCCCTCAGCCGCCGCACTGCCCTCCCCAAGCAGCATGGCCTTGGTGCCATACTCTGGCGACTCCCTAACCCTCCATCTCCCCCCCTTTCTTCCCCACCTACCTATGCCTAGATTTGAGAGATTGCTTTGTCTTGCATGAACCTTGGATTCCCCTTGTGTTCAGGAAGCGCTGAGGGCGATCAATGGGGATGGGGTGGGGGATCGGCCAGGGTTGTCGTATAAGAGGCCCCCTTTTCCTATGACGAGCAAGCAAGCTAGCAAGGAATCTTTGAAGCGTGCTATTCCGTGCTCTTGTGGGGCTAGGCTTAGGCACAAGGGCAGGAAAGGGAACCCACATTGTCTTCCCACATGTACTTTGAAAATTTTCATCCAAACCATGCAGCACAAGTGATGCTAGTGCCAAAGGTCTTATGCAATTTGACAAAAATATCTATCTTAATAATAGGGGGTGCACACCAATATTCATCACCTTGCTTGAATGTCACACATATCATGAACATAACATGCTTTAGTCAAGATATGCCTATGTATGAATTGAATTTTAATCTAGTTATGCAAAGTGAACTTTAGCCTATATGTGAGTTAGATTTCACCCTATATATCACCTGAATTTCAACCTATATGTGACCTAGAATCCAACCTTTATAAGAGCTGAATTTCAGCCTATATGTGAGCAGAATTTCAACCTATAAATGTGCTAGATGTTAGATTGTATGAGAACTGGATTTCATCCTATATATCACCTGATTTTTAGCCTATATGTGAGCTGAATTTCAGCCTATATGTGACCTAGAATCCAACCTTTATAAGAGCTGATTTTCAGCCTGTATGTGAGCAGAATTTCAACCCAAATGTGAGTTGAATTTGCAACCTGTATATGACCTGGCTTTCAGCCTATATGCGAGCTAGATTTCAGCCTATATACAGTAATCACCCACCTGTAAGAAAACAGAGAAATCCAGGTCAGTCAGCTTTTCTCATCGAGTTGGGTACCCCCCCCGCCTGTCGAGCTGTCATAAGAGAACTCTATGGATAGTGGACCGCGATCTCGTGAGCCAGCCAGCGAATTCCATAACCATCCACGTGGACACCTTCCCTAGCCAGCCCGTTCTCTTAAGGTGTTCATTTTCCGAGAAAATGGACCTTGAGAGCCGTGCGCAGCTTAAAGAATTAAAGCAAGATTTTGATGACGATATTATATCTGAAACAGACTATCAGGAACTTAAACCTTTAAGACAAGTTTTGTGCAAAAAATCATGAAAACCCATCAAATATACCATATTTGTCAATTTCCCGGCAAAGTTTTCTTAGTTTAAGAAATGCCTCTCCAGCTAGGCAGCCAACGGTCATTTTCCTTATTTCAGGCCATCTCATAAGTCGGAAAATCCAGCCAGCTTTTCTCATCGAGTTGGGTACCCC
>LGRX02022036.1:0-21301 GCA_001247695.2 Cymbomonas tetramitiformis
CAATTTGACACTCGTATGCTACATGATTTTTGCATCACAATGCAGCATGCATCAGCCCTAGGGACTGCCCCGTGATGTGGGGCAGTCTGACACCTTTATGCTACATGCTTTTTGCATTACAATGCAGCATGCATAGTAGTATGATGTAGCGTATAGCGACAAAATTTTCCCCCACCAACAAAACCCTAGGCTGCGCCTAGGGTTGGGGAAAAATCGTATCGCCAAACCCTACAACATGCTACTACCATCCAAACCCTAGGATGACGTGTCACTTCCGGCGAGCTTCCGGTGCATTTATCCTGTCCGGTGAGCTTCCGGTGAGCTTCCGGTGAATTTATCCGGTCCGGTGAGAGTTGTTGGATATACCCCTAGGACTCGGGATATATTCACTCAGTAATAGGTTTTCTCAGAATGTATTAAAGCTGATAAGTTAACCCGATATAACAGGCATAAACAGTTAGGGTTCGGGTTCGGGTGACAGTCATACACACTACTATAGGAAGAGTCACAAAGCAAGCGGTGTGACTGTTCCAGCACACCACCTAGTGTGGTGACTGGCTAGCCGAAGGTGAAACCTGTGAACAAACACCATCTAGAGCGGTGGAAATTGGGCTCTAAGGGAAGGCCTGTCCTTTCTGGCAGGGCGGTTCCCAGTCAAGAGTTGTAAACCTGAAACCGGTCCGTGATCGGACCCCTCTGCACATACAGCTACGGTCAATCTCACTGTGCAGGAGCGGCATGATTAACTTTCTAGCCACTAGTTGGCGGTGGCACTGCGGTGCCAGTCCGCAGCACAGCCATGGTGCCGTGAATTTGTCGATGCCGTGAATTTGAAGTTGTCGATGCCGTGTTTGAATCATTCGTAGAGCCGGAAAAGGAATCCGAATTTTGTCGATCGTCGCGCACAGCCGCATGGTCTCCAGAGCTCTGCTCCTCGTCATCGGACGAGTACGGCGGTGGCGGGTAAGGTGGTGACTGTGGAACATAATCAGGGTCGGGATTATACAGCCATGGCGGCCGCGGGACATTGCGGAGAGTGTGGAACCCCTGTCGCAGCTCCCGATACCGCGTCTGCCGATGCGGCGGAATAGCAGCCGGCGCCGCAAAAGTGAATGCAGGCTCGTTGTTGGTTGTCTCAGCAGCACCACCGACCTCCAGGCCGGTGTGGTCCGGTGCACATGCCTCGCCAGGGGCGGCAGCTGTGAGTGGCGCCGCGGTGGCGCATACACAAAAGAACGCACAAAGCATTACCGCAATCGCCGAAGAGCGGGCAAACCCCCAAGGCGGTGCACCGCATCCCGGACGAGATGCTGTAGGGCGCGGGACCGCATCCTCACCGTCAATAGAGTCACACCCAGCTGCAGAGTCGTCCACGTCGCCGTCGCAAGAGTCGGTCTCCGACTCGGCGTGCATGTACCGCATCGCGAAGTCCTTGCCCTCAGCCGTGATCGAGAGTCCCCCCATCCGTGCGATCTTGTCCGCAAAGCAGAGGTCGGGCTCGTGCGCGTGCATGGGGTCCACCGGCATCATGTCACCGGTGTCGGACGCCTCCGACTCGGCCGGGTAAACATGCTCGATTGCCGCCAACGGTGGAGCCGGCGGTGGGTCCTCCCGGACATGCGTGCAAGCGGCAGCCGAGATCCCGCTCTCGACACCACCGACCGTGAAGCCGCCCATGTGGGTGGCAAGCTGGCAGTAGGGCAGGAATTCCTGCAACGCACCGTCTTCCCGCTCCGGCTCGATCCCGAAGGAATACGCCGAAACGCCGTCGAGCATCTCCGGCTTGCCCCCTGCCAGAAGGCAAAGCGCATCGAACCGCGCGCCGTCGTGCTCGTCCATGGCCTCCTGAAACTGCTCCGCCAGCAAGTCGTTCTCGATGTCACCGAGGGAGAAGCTGTGGAAGCTTCCCCCAGCTCCATGCTTGCCGCCGTTCGGGCAGTCACGGTACCAGTGCCGCGACTCGTCTTTCTTGCACGTCGAGTTTTGGCAGAACGGGATGAAGTCACCGCTCCCTTTGTGGAAAGCAACGCGCTTCCTCACTTGTGACTGCGGCCAGTTCCCCCCTGTCGGGAGGTCACCCGCGGCAAAACGAACACCGGAGCCGCCTCCCCCGTTGCCGATCTTATTCTTGTCCGCTCGCGGGGTAAAACCCCGCCCGTTGACCTTGTCCGTGAGGACCTTCAGCTGCCGCTTCACGTCGAGGATGATGGCCGTGAGGTCGGACAGCTGCGAGGTGTCGCCGTCAGTGGCCACGGCCGCTGCGGACAGGGTGAACGAGGCAGTGTGCGTACCGGCTGCGACGTGTCGGGCGTAGCACTCGAGGACCCATTGCTGAATGGTGAGGAGGTCCACGGCCGCCCGCTGCTGGTGCGTGAAGAGTCTCGACACCACCGGCGCGTAGAATCCAGGATCCAGCGCCGCGAGGAACAACTCCTTCACCTCGTCATCGTCGAGAGTGTTGCGCCTCTTGGCAAACCGTAAGGCCGCGTCGAAGTCCGTGATGGACTCGGACAGGTCGGTGTGGGCCTTCAAGCGGACGCCAAGGAGGTCCGATGTCCCCTGGAAGGGTGCACCGGAGTCCAGCAGACGCCGTGCAAGCTCCAGAAGGGCCCGCTTGCCGTCCAGCGGGTGCAACGCCGCAGAGGCCTCGAGCCAGTCACCCGCTGGAGAGGCGGGACACACGATGAGCTCGAGCGTTGAAAAAAGAAGTTTGTTGGCCTCGGGACGGACGGTCAACGCGGAGTCCTCCAAGTCGAACATCGGCGCAAACAAAGGATCCTGCGCCTCGAAAGCCTCCTGGATAGCAGGCACTAGCTTGGAGAGAAGCACCTGCGCGTTGGACTCCGTCCCCGTGAATCGCTCATGCTTCTCACGGAAACATTTTCGGATCACGTGCTTCGCCACGCTCTCGTCGAAGCGCTCACGGGTGAGAGTGCGAACACCCGCCAAGAAAACGGCTTGAGCGGAGTTCGCAGCCGGAACACCAGTAGTCGCCGGCGTAGCCGGCGTGACGGAATTACAGGCAGCAGCGGAGTCGAAAATCGTAGCTAAAGAGCGTCGGCGAGACGCCATACTGGAGGTCAATCTAGTCGCAACCATGGTGAAAGAGACTGTAGAGACGAAGTGAGGGAAAATGGGACGAGGTGCGGAAGGAGCGGCGGCCAAAAGTCGTAATGCGGTTGCCGAGGAAAACAAGGGAAAGCCGTGGCGTAAAAATCTCCCCACGTGCATGTGGATGCAGAGTGACGCGGCCAAGGAAAGTGGTGTCGGATCCGACCAAAATTTCCAACGTCAACCAACGCGAAGCGAGGAAAATGAAGTCCGCCTCGTGCACAAGCTTCCCGCAAATCCAATCAACCAGGCGGCATCAGCTAGGCCATACCGCTCCGCCGCGCCTCTAGCGGAGCCCCTCACTCCATCTCAAGCGTCGCTGTTTAGCCAGACATGGCTAAAATTCGCAGTGTCTAAATAAAGAGTGCGTGGGGCCAAACCTGTTGGATATACCCCTAGGACTCGGGATATATTCACTCAGTGAAGGTTTTCTCAGAATGTAATAAAGTTGATAAGTTAACCCGATATAACGGGCATAAACAGTTAGGGTTCGGGTTCGGGTGACAGTCATACACACTACTATAGGAAGAGTCACAAAGCAAGCGGTGTGACTGTTCCAGCAAGAGTTTCCGGTGGAATAAATATAAATATGATAAATTAGAAAAAATTATTATAATTGCAACAATAAAATAAAACTAGTAATAATATATTTGATTTTAACTTTTAATTCCTATAGTTTTTTAAATTATCTATTTCGCCTATTTTGTTGTCTATCGGCTGGATGAGGTGCTCTTAAAATCCTCCCAAAACGTCTTAATTGACCAATAGCCTTACATTGTACTTTATTCCCGAACGGACGACCTAAAGGTGGAGGATCCTTGTATCCACAATAAATTCTATTATTCCGTCTTCGTTGTGGTTGTGCTTGATTTGCTCTTACCATAATAATATAATATAATAAATAATATAATATTTATCGTAAATTGGTGAAATAAATATAAAAATGATAATTAGAAAAAATCATAAATAAAATAATAAAATAATAAAAATAGTAAAAATTAGAACTAATTACTTTTACTATTAGATTACATTTTCCACTCACCAATTCCGTGCCAATAATAATTAAGCATTTCAAACCAATGTTTTATTCCAATTATTTCGAATTTATTAAGAGGTGTAAAGTACTTCATTAGGTAATGTGTAGCTTGCATTGTCTCAAACCCACCGGTATTGTTTAGATATTCACCAATCTATTTTATTTTTTCAATATTAGTAGGATTCTCATATAAACCACGCATACAATTATATGTATTAGGACCATATTCCGTGTAAAGAAAAACCAAATCTTGCTTATTTGGTGCATTGTGTAATTTATACATCAAATCATTTCCAATTTCTTCAAATCTTGAAAATGGGTGTCGCTTAACAAACCAATTTACCACCATTTCCTCTTCTTCTTTTGAATTGCAATATTTACGATCGATAATTTCTTGAATTGTGGTCATTGTTGTTTTATACTAATACAAGATGATATTTCTTTAAAATAGTTAGGATATACTAAACTAACTTAAAAGAAATAAATATTATAACTTAATTTATAAAAATGATTTCGGTAGTTAAGTATAATAATTTTGATATTGAAAAATTGAGTATTGATAATGTTGATTTTACAAAAATAAAAAGTAAATCTAAACCATATAAATTCATAAGTATTCAATATGATCAAAAGCCGTTATACTTAGAAACACCGAAAATGCATTGTCCATTTGGAGTTAACAACTTTGAAGGTAGTGACCGGTATAATATTTCGTTTGATTTAGTTGAAGATATGGAAAATATAATTTTAGCTATAGAGGATAAAATTGTCAATCATATTTATGAAAATCAAATAAAATATTTTTCAAAAAATACTTTCAAACTTGAAAGAACTTTTTAATAGCTCGATCAAAGTAAATCAAAATAAAAATTATTCAAATTTATTTAAATGTCAAATAGATAATGCTGATAGTGATTTATATGATAGAAAAACCGGAGAGGATTTGGAAATTACAAAAGAGAACACAATGAATACAAAAATACAATCTATTATTAGAATTCCTGGATTTTATATAATGAATAAAATGTATGGTATTTCATATAAAATTGATCAAATGCTTTTAGATAAAAATAATATTACAAATGAAAAAATATTTTTATTCACTGATGATATATAATAAAGAAATAAATGAGTAAATCAATCACCGAGAAACAAATACAAGATTTATATTTAGACCCGGAAATAGGCTTATCAAATATAAGTTCATTCACATCAAAATTAAAAGCAAAAGGTTATAAAGTTACACAGAAACAAGTAAAAGAGGCGGTCGAAAAGACTGAAGTTAATCAAACTTTTTCAGGTAAAAAGAAAATAAATAAAAATGAAATATTTCCTATTTATGGCAAAGACTATAACAAAAATTACATACAAGCTGATTTGGCTTTTGTCCCAAAATTTAAAAAACAAAATAGAGGTTATGCTGTGATATTAACGGGAATAAATATAAATACAAGAAAAGGATATGCCTATGGGTTAAAGTCAAAAACTATAAAAAGATAAAAATAATAAAAATATAGAATCCGCGGAAGGGGTAATTCACGCAATGAGAAAATTGATTAAGGATTCCAACACATGGCACCCAGGGGGGGGGTCGAAATGACCATCTAGGGGTTTGGGTTTTATTCGGAGAATTATCCAATGTATGCCAACAATACTAATAGCAATATTACCTATTTCGATGTTGCCAAAAACGATGGTGACGTCCATTTTGGCTCATTCGAATGCATTCGTTGTGAAGCAAATGGAAAAGTGAGGGGGGTGTAGGACGTATGACTTAGGGTTTGAGCGTGTTGGCAACCTGCACTTGTCGGAAGCGTGAAAATTGGTGCTATGTGAGTGCTAACGTTATTATATATGTACATACAAAAGTTGTAGGTATGACAAATAGTCTTAGGAGTGTTGAAACCTCAAATTGGTTCACAAGATACGTTATATGAAAACGCGCTAAGAATGAAAATGATAATAATAATACCAACAAGGTAACCTATCCAAGCCTAGTTCTACAACAAGAGTGCATATAATACAACTAGTTTCTATGCTTTTTGAGCTCTCAAACATACGGCAGCCTTGTCGCGAACTTATGCACGAAGCGTCCACACAAAGCATAACTCTCTAGCCCTACTACTAAACAGTCTTACTTATTGTCAGCGCTTCCATAACACTAGCTCGGCTCTGCATATGTTGCCTTATATGACTGCACAGTTGGCTTGCTACTGTAACTACACAAAATCTCAAAATTTTTGATATCTCCTTCCTCTTCTCACAACTTATGCAAGCTCTTTTTCTCAACATGAAAAAGACTGTTAATTACAGTTCTGACGCTATCGTACAAGAGCAAGTCCACAAATGTATATCTTTACAAGCAGAAGAATACTGTATCTTATAAATTATCTCATAACACTGCTGTTTTCGCGGTCTCAAGCGAGTCCTGGCTATTTTCGGAATCACTGTTACGAAGGCAAAACAAAAATGAGCGTCTGCCTCACTCTTGCACGCCGCCCTACTTATTCTCACTATCTCTGAACAAGTGTAACACCCGCTTATCTTTCCGTATCTCTTCAGCACTGTCATAACTCCTCACGCGTACCGTACAGCGCGTGTCATATGTTCGTCACAGAGACTGCTACAGCAAGTGTCACAACCCGGCTGAGGTACACGATAAGCCGTGGTTTGTGACAGCTGTCGCGAACTTATGCACGAAGCGTCCACACAAAGCATAACTCTCTAGCCCTACTACTAAACAGTCTTACTTATTGTCAGCGCTTCCATAACACTAGCTCGGCTCTGCATATGTTGCCTTATATGACTGCACAGTTGGCTTGCTACTGTAACTACACAAAATCTCAAAATTTTTGATATCTCCTTCCTCTTCTCACAACTTATGCAAGCTCTTTTTCTCAACATCCCCCATCTGTAGCTGCCACTGGTAGCACAGACATTAAACAAGAGCTTGCTCAGCATCTTCTGTCGTAACACCATCCATCGCGAACTTGCCCATGCTGAAGGTAAACATACCCACTCCAGAAGCTTCTCCTCCTCGCAACATCCTGGCCCGTGTCAAAGGATTGCGAAACACCATGACCCACATGCACCTTCTGCCAATAGGCCCATGCTCTAAGTGCCCAATCACATGTAAGCGTCCAGCGTGACACAACTTACGAAAGTATTGTGCCCTGCTTTCTGTCATATCTGTCATGTAGTGCGATGGCACATGAACACAAGCCACCAGTCGGCTGGCCAACACTGCCAATGGCAACGCAATATCCAGCACTGCGAACCAGGGTGAGGTCACCACCGCGTCCCACACCCCATACTTCTCCTTCCAGGCGCGATAATTGCCCGGTTGTAAAGCATTAAGGGCTTCGTGCCATTTCAGCTGCGGGTTCCAATCATTGTTCATAACCTTCAGGTGAGGCCATTCCAGTGACATAACCTTGCCAATGACACCTGTGCCAGCCCAGGGATCCCAAACCTGTGTGATCTTCTCCCAAGTCACCTCGTGCGCCAAACGTCTGACCTCCTGAGGAACTGTTATCACCAACTCTAAGCCCCAATCCAGTTGGCTGGCAATCTTCACCTGAGCTCTGCTCAACTGCGTCACATCTCCTCTCTTCTGTACTTCCTCGGGGCTCATGGCCTGCACTGTGGACGCCTTGCGGAGACTTCTCGCGCGAGTGTGCTGTTCTGCACACTTCCTGCTCAAGATGGTACGATGGCCCTCATGCCAGAATCCTGGCATCACTTCTGTGATCACTCTGCTGAGCTCCTCCTGGTTTCCCCAGGCCACTCTGTCAGGAAGATCCCCCATGCTCCCTTCTTTCCTGAGCATCTGCCGCGACGTCAGCGCCTGCCATGGGTCTTCACGCCCCGGCTTCACTGCACGATGTGGACCCACGTCTGCAGGCAACAATACCACATCTGAGCCCAGCTTCTCTCTCAGCTGCAGCTCCATGGCAGCCATCTTCTCGACGATCGACGTACTCACCTCGGCGGCAGCTGCCACCACGGTCCCACCTAAGCACTTGGGACATTGCCAATCTCCTTCAGGTACTCCATCCAGCGCTGGATTCAGACACCACGTGTGATAACCACGGTTACAGGTGTCACACAGCAACATGGCTGCCTCCCCATCTGTCCGCATGCACGCCTCACACGCGAGGTGCTTGCTGGGGATGGCTGCACTGCAATCGTATTGATCTTTCACTTGTAGGTGACATGGTGCGATGTTTTGCACTGTGCTCTTCTCCCGCAGCTTCGTGCTGTCCTCCAACACTACCACCCCATCTCTTTGCACCTTGACTATCTTTAGGATGGCTGGCTTGGTGGCCACCTCCATGCCAGAGCGCGGTTGTTGTCGTATGTATACGAAATCGCCTGCCTTGAACTGGTGCGGCTTCGGCTCGTAGCTGCCACTCCTCCTGTGCTCGTATCGCAAGGTGTCGCGGTGCTGGGCGATCTCTAGGTTGCACCCTGCATGTACCATGAGCCTCTTCACGATGGCTGCTCGCTGTAACAGGTCATCAGCCAGTGTCTTCTCCTCCTGCTTCCCAAAGTCCAACTCGGGTCGAGCACGAAGATCCGGTGGCACCGTAGCTTCCTGAGCGAACAGCAAGGTGAATGGCGCCACTCCAGTCGACTGCTGCCTAGCTGCGTTGTAGCTGAGTACGAGTGACCAGAGCATCTCATCCCACTCGAAGTCCAGGCCCTTGTCGAGGGCCATCTTCTTGAAGCAAAACTTGAGGGTGCGTACCACCCGTTCAGTCAAGCCATTGCTCTCTGGGGAACTCGGTGAAGTCACTCTTCGGTCAATGAGACACTGCTTGCATAGAGCAGAGAACTCGCCCTCAAACTCTGTGCCCCCGTCCACCAGGCATTCTGCGGGCGCCCCAAACACGGATAAAACATGATTGCGAAATGCGCTGGCGATGGTGGCGGCCTCCTTATCAGGGATTGGAACGCACACGACGAATCGCGTATAGTGCTCAATCATGACCAAAACGCGTTGGTTCCTAGCCTTCGTGATGCGCTTCGTAGGCCAAGCTAAATCCAGGGACCAACGGTACATGAAGGACTTGATTTCCAGCGGCGTGAGCATCGCCTCCTCCCGTGCATAGTGCGTCTTCACCCTCTGACAAGTCTGACACTGAGTGACCACTGCTCGCACATCCTGTTTCATGGGCGCCCAGTAATGGCGTTGCCACAACAAGTTCAGTGTCCGCCTGATGCCCCAATGGCCAGTCCTCTCATGGTGCTCACGCACCAGCGGAATCCTGTCACAGGGCTTGGGCACCAGCAGCTCCTTACCACTGACGGTGACCATGTATAACTCGCCCATGAGCTCGTCCCAACGGTGACGCGCTGCTCTCTTCCTCACCCTGTGGTACTCCTCCTTGGGCACCTCCACTCTTCCTCCGGTCTTGACCCACGCGAGGCATAGCTCGTCCTCGTGTATGTCGGGGTATCTTTCTCGAAGTGACTCCTGGTTGGTTACGCTGGCTAGCATGGCAACCATTCTCGTAGTGTCGGGCAGCTTAGGCAGCCTCATCTCTTTCTCCTTCGCCACTGGTGCCCATTCTGGAGCTGAGCTTGTCTCTGCTGGCTTGCCTCCAGGTCTTGAAAAGGCCTGCCGGTGACGCGCCTCATAGCCCGCGAGCTTCATGGAGGCCATCTTCCACTGTCTGCGACGTGGAACGGCGTCGGCGGTGCCTAGCCCCTGTGTACCTTTCTGCCCCTGGCTGCACATGCGTTGCAGTCGTTCTTCCCAGTCCTGATGGCTAAGACGTCGCGCGACTTGCTGAGTGTAGCCGCTGGAACTGGTGATCCACTCTGCTAGTTGTGCACGCACCGGCTCAGCTGTGTCCTCGGAGGTGACAGCCACCTTGGTGGATTTCGCGATAGGGATGGCAGCTAGCGTGCCATGCTCCTCCTCCTCGCTCTCCTCACTCTTCGGCAGTTTGGTCGTGCTGACCTCGGCAATCGCATACAATAGCTCCATTGCTCTTCGATCCATAGCAAGGCCAAGCACTCCTGCCAATTCTTCGTCCTTCATGCCATGTGCCGCACGCAGCTCACTCGCGCTGTATCCCATGGCAACTGCCTTCTCGTCCAGGTTAACCTCTTTGGTCTCCCCCACTTCATCATCATCTCCTTTCCTTACCACTGTGCCTGCGCGAGGTGCGCGAAAAGCACGAGAGTGTTGTGTCGCCAAGATGGTTGGCAATACTCTCATAGGCTCCCCCACAACGTTGGCGGTGTAGTGAGGCTTCCTGTCTCCTGTGACAACCCTGCGCGGCTTCCAGCCTCGCTGCAAAATATCGCGCACGTATCTGTCTGGTGGTCTGTCCACCCGCTCCATCACCAGATTGAACTGCTGATTTTGAAACAGATTGCTCCAATATGCTCGTAGGCGATGCGCGTATGATCCCGCGCGCGCCGCGTCGAAGGACACTGGCTGGCCCACCACGCTGTTGATGATGGGAAACACCTCCTTCCTGATCTTCGAGTTCTCCCTGTGTGACAACGGAGAAACGTTCTCTAGCACATATGCTGGCGGTCGCTGAGGCTGCAGCTGTTGCAGCGTGGAGAGGACTCGCACTGCCTGGTAGAACAGTCTGCTGTGCCTGCCCTCCAAACCAGCCAGCTTGCCAGCTGGTGACAGGTCCTGGCATGGATATCCACACACCATGACCCACTGTTCTCCACTCAACGCCCCTGCATGTACAAGGTCAATGAGGCTGGTGTCTTCGATGTTGCTGGGCAGTTGTTCCAAGTGAGCTGCCTCGGCACGAAACAAGTCAGGATGACGGCGGCTGAGCGCCATGCACCTGGCCCTGGCTACCGTCTGGTTGGACTTCGAGATGTCCTGGTAGAGGTACTTGTTGACCTTAACTCCACAGCGCAAGAGCAGTCGGACAGCACCTGCGACTTCACACTGCCCGCACGACTGGCCGTCTTCCTAGCAGCCACCATGCCCTGGTACTCTGCCTTCAGAGCCTCGGGGTTGCCAGTGGCGCCCTTCTGCTTGTCCTCTGGCGCCTGTTTAGCTCTGTACTTGTCTTTCTCGTCGTTGGACAGCTGCTGCCAGTCCGTCACCAGGATGCCCCAGTCGGAGTTCTTGAAGCGGTTCTTCAAGTTGTACATGCGCAGGGCGGCATTCTCCGCGTCCCACCACTTGCTGGAACCAAGTCTGCTCTCGTGGAACCCAGCAGGCATCTTGACGTGTTTGTAGCCGCTCCAGCACTGCTCAGGATCGGACTCATGCCAGCCCCCTCCAAAGCAGCGTAAGCACTTGGGCTTGTCGTTCGTACGAACGCCCTCTGCTGGCGGCGGCGTCTTGTTGTAGGAGGTCTTCTTAGCTCTCTCGGCCACGTTCACCTCCTTCTTCATCTTCTTGGAAGGTGGTGTCTCCGCCTTCTTGCTGCCCTCTGGCTCGCCTGGCTGCCCTTCCCCAGCGGACTCAATCTTCTTGATCGAGTTCTTTATCGCCTTGAGGTCGAGGCCATGTTGACGCGCCTCCCAGGTAGAGTACTGGCAGCCACACCGCCTGGTGATCTCCTGAAGGAAGGTGAGGATCCAAGACTCTGCATCGCCCTTGAGCTTGTCCTGGACCTCGATGATGGACTCCAGGTCCTTCCAGGTCACCCGATTGGGTGGCGGGAACTGTGCCCTCAGTTGCTCCTTCACCCGTGTCTCACATTTGTCACAATATATTTTATGCATCAAACTTTTGTTTTGACGGTGTTTCTTATCTTTAAAAATACATTTACTACTTTTGCAACGCGTGCATGATTTTGAACGAGTATCCAAAAATGCAATGATGTTTGTGATTGGTTCGTAATGTTTTTGAATAGGGTCATAACACATGTGATACACAGTTTTATTTTCGTCATATATTTGATCATCACTATTGAAAGGATAGATTTTTACTTGTCCACATACACTATTTTCTTCATATACAATAATGTGTGAATTTAATATTTTCTCATATATTGGAATGTCTCTCAAATCAATTTGCTTATGAGACTCAATACCGACCAATTTCCTTATTTGATTTCCTAGTTTTAATCGAGTTGACGGTCTTGTGAATTTGGTTAACGTGTTCCAAAATGTTTTATTGGTTTCTTTACAATGTAAATGTTGCAAAATAGCTAGAGAAATATCAAAACATTGATTATTATTATTGTTCAATGTAATACAACTTTTCTTTTTGAACCGTTCTTCTTTATTTCTCGATTGTGGATTCGCCGAACCACCTTTAATAGCTTTAACGGTGTGGACAAAGAGAGTAATACTTTTAATAAACCCATGTTCTTTTAATTTTTCACTTTGAGCTATTTTTTCGATAGCTTTTTGTAAATTTTCAGGATGATAACCTAAATAAATGTCATCATTTTTTATTACATAATTATCTTCAAATTGTAACTCAAATGATATCAATTGTTTGTCATCACTCTTTGCTTCGGGAACAAACCTTCGTAAACCTTTAATTTCAAAAAGATTAAAATCTATTGGACCGTAGATATCTTTTCTAGTTTTAAATTTATCGATATACTCGGTGCGTTTGGTTTTTTTAATTTCTTTGATATTTTTAATATCAGTTTTTACATTATTTACAAATTTGTTAACCTTTTCATTTTTCTTTTTATTTATATTTTTTCGTGAAATTTCACGGTATTTTTTGAAAGTTTTAGATTTTTCATCATATTTGTTTTTTATTTCTTTTTTCAACGATTTTTCATACTCATATTTTGTAACGCTTTCTTTTAATTTTCTTTTATTCCCTTTGTTAATAATCAAAAATGATTTAATATATTCTTGACGTTCCTTCTTACTATCATTTTTTAAATCTACATTAAGTATTTTCCATTGTGTAGGTGTTAATTTGATATTTGAGGTGTTAAGTTTGGACATGGGAGAGGCTTTTATAATATATATAGAAGATTATTTCTTTAAGCTCAATTGGGTTAGTACATTGCACTAAAAAATCACAATAATTTTGAGTATTGTGTTAGTAATTCATACTGTTTTGGTATGTCGAATGATGATTTTTTTAGAGCTTGAATCATATCATCAATAGTGATATTGTATAATTTGACGGAATTTGCTTTGATGGGCAAACCTCTTTTGATTCGTAAATTTAATATACGTTGTTTTAAAACTTTATCTTTGTTATTCTTGTAATGTTTTGCTACATCTAAATTGTTTTTTTCTGCTGATTTTTTGTAATAAGTATTTCCAAACTTTGAAATAACTTTCTCCATATATATGGGATATAATATAATAACCAAAAATATTTTTAAATTGTTTAAGTTATATAAAAATGGACATTTTAAACAATTCATGTGATTTTCAAGCATTTGTTTCAGGAATTATTCTTATTATAGGGGCTGTTTTTACGGGAATTAGATATAGTCGATGTGAAACAATTAATTCCCCATGTATAAATTGTAAAAGAAAAGTACTAGAAGCACAAGAAAATACTGAAAATGTTTAGAAATTTTAATTTCTTTTTATATCTATTATATTCTAATTAAAAATAAATAATGGGTTATAAAAAAGGTGAAAAAATTACAGATGAAGCCACTTTAGAAAGATTGAAAAATGCAAGATTGAAAGCTTTAGAAGTACGAAAATTGAAAGCCGAAGAAAAGAAAAATATCAAAATTGCAAAAGATCTTGAAAAACAAAAAGAAATATTAGATGCAAAAGAAGTTATTAAAAATCACCAAAAACCGGAAAAGGACGAAATTGAAATTCAACAGGAAGTAAAAAAAGAAGTTGTGAAAAATAAAAAAATAAAAAATAAAAAACCAAAAGTTATTATTGAGGAAATACATGAAAGTTCTAGTTCTAGCGAAAGCGAACCGGAAGTTATAGTTAAAAAGAAAAGAATTTCCAAAAAAAGAAATAATAAAGATATAGATAATAGCCCTCAATCACCTCAAAAAACCAATACTCATTATGATAAAGCTTATAGATCATTATTTCCTGAACTGTAATATTAATAGAAAACTTAAATGTTACAAACTCAAAAATTAAAAAAATAAAGATTACGAAATTAAATTACCAAAAGGAGGAGCATTTAATATAAATACAGACAGTGATTTTATTAATATGCATTCCGTAGTTCTTGCAATAGCATTCACGAAGAGTGTGATATATATATAGTGAGATATATATTCACAGCTCGGGAAACAGTCAGGAACTGGTGAAACGGCTAAGACAATTTGATAACACAATTACTCAGGGTTTTGTGTGTGTCGGATTGTCTCGGAGAGCACGTGACAGACTGCAAGTGACACTCGCAGTGAGGGGTGACACAGAAAGGGGGTTGACTGTCAGTGACACAAAGTCACCCCCTTCATGACACCACCTCACCCCGAAGGTGTGAGGTCACAGGCAGGATGCAGCAATTCACCCTAGGTCCTAGCTAGTACACAAATGTTACTCGGACCAATGGGACCTTTTTCAGTCCATCTAGTGGCGGATCCCCGCGTGGGCGACGGCTAAGCAACAACTGCATGTCTAGGCTTGCTAGGTCATAACACAAAACTGCCGATGTCTGTTCTAATTCTCGGTGGCGGTGGTGCCCTCGATGGTGGAGGGTGTCGAGTGCCACCAAGGTGACGGTCAACCAATCCCTGTACGGTACAAGAGCCAAAAGCGGCCAGGCACCACCATAGCGAATGCGTCGATGGAGAGGGGGTAGGGAGGTGGAAAGTGAAAAATGCGGAGAGGGGACGTGATTGAGTGCATGGGAAGAAACCCAAAAGGGACGATGGCGAAGGGCGAAGTGAGTGCGATAGCACCACCAGACACCACCAGATGGTGACTAGGGGGCGTGTAAGGCGAAGGCGAGGGAAGCGGAGAGATGAAGTCGTGGAAGTCAGAGAGTTCGTCGTCGACGACGGAAATGTTGGCGTCGAGGTTGATGTTTGGTGCGCAAGCACCACCAGACACCACCAGAGCGTTGCCAGAGGTAAAATGTCGTTGTCGAAGTAAGTTCAGCGTAGAATGCAACGCTACCATGCGGGCACGCTGACGCAAAGAAGCCATGACCACTGAAACTGTAAAATCTGAAGGGGAAGAGGTTTGGGTTTGTGGCGACAACTTAAATTTCTGTAAAATTAACCATTTCCAGCGATGAAAAAACCAATGATGGGTCAAATTTCGCGGGGAAAACGCCGGTCAGGTCAAAAACTTCGTGAGATAAGCCAATTTTGCTGCAGGATAAGTGCTGCCAGCCAGAGCGTAAAGTAAAATCGTGTTGACAAAGTAGATGCGTTGATAAAGAAGTGGACACGAAAGAGAACTCAAAGGGAAAACGTAGATGAGCGAAGATGCGCGGAAGAGATCCGGGAGATACGTGGCCGCAAATAGATACGTTGTAGATACGTGGAGACAGTTGTAGATACGTTGAAACGGAGACACGTTGAAGATACGTTGCGGCGAAGATGCGTAGATGCGTAGATACGTGTAGATACGGGAAATAGCCAAAGCACCGTTCACGAAAATACGTGGAACAGGCCGATAACCTCACGAAGAGTGTGATATATATATAGTGAGATATATATTCACAGCTCGGGAAACAGTCAGGAACTGGTGAAACGGCTAAGACAATTTGATAACACAATTACTCAGGGTTTTGTGTGTGTCGGATTGTCTCTCGGAGAGCACGTGACAGACTGCAAGTGACACTCGCAGTGAGGGGTGACACAGAAAGGGGGTTGACTGTCAGTGACACAAAGTCACCCCCTTCATGAAGCATCTCTAATGCAAATGTCCGGGTTTAGACCACCTTCTATGCAACACTTGCCTTGTAAATCGATAAGTGACATAACTTTACGCCCAGCCAAAATTTCAAATGTAAATGAATTAGCTGGATATAAATCTTATATTTTTGGACATGGAGATAAACCAACTTTGAAAACGTCAATGTTTACCTTTCCCGAACTTCCATTAAATAATCCTATTTTAAAACCCGCAAATTCTTTCTTTGTGTAATATTATATACAATGTCGTCTTTTGGAAAAGAATTGATTATGAATAAAACTATTAGAGCTGGAGATGGTGTTATTATTGGTAAACCATATAAAACTTCGAGAACAACCTTGGAAATGCTTGGAGCTGATATTAATATAGATATTGATGGAAGTCAAAGCGGTGACCCGGGTGTTACATTTTTTAATATGGCTGCAAAATAAAATAAAATGAAAGTTAGATTTCAAGGTTTGCCTATCGTAGAAACAACTAACGTTCCTCCGGTTGAAGATGTTACAAATGTAAATGGATTATATGTATTCAAAGCGAATCCATCTGATAGATTTGGAACGGTGTTTATGAAACTTGCTCTACCGTAAATTTAAAAATTATATTATAATATATATAAATGAGTTCTTTTGGCAAAAATGCATTTCTTACAACTTTAAACATTGTAACCGACCCTGGCCCATCTACTCCCATACCAGATCCATTAACTTTAAATCAAATAAATGTAAATCAAATAGGTGATAATTCAAATCCATGTCAAACAATTCATATGGCTTCAGATTTTTTATATCAAAATGATATCGATTTAATTGACAATTCTGATGTAAATAATCAAAGAGAATTTATGAAATTAGAAACTAATGGTGATTTAAATTTAGTGAATAACATCAATTTCTATGATTTTATTTTGAATAATCCTATAAGTAAATCAAAATTTTCTATAGGTTTGGATGAACTTGATAGTTCTTTTGAAATTAAATCTTTAGACCCTGTTTCTCAAACACGATTGAAAATAGGAGACAATGGTATAAATGAATGGTCATTTATGCAAACCACATTGAATGTAGAACCACTCGGAAATGGTGTACTCATCAATGATGGTCCATTGATTTTAAACACCGGTGATATTACTTTGAATTCTGGAAAATTTATTGGTGACGGTTCTTTGCTTCAAAACTTGCCTTCCGGGGCTAACCAAAATTTACAATATGTTACCGACCAAGGAAGTACAACTACCACAAATGATATTTCTTTTACGGGAACCGGAAAACTTATAATAAATCAAGAAGAATCTAGGTTGGCGAAAACTCCACCCCCCTCCCGATTAATCGCGCGATTAATCGTATTTGGGCCCTTCCCGATTAATCTTTGCCGATTAATTAGCTTATTGCAGTAGGAAATATTCAAAGTTAGATTGGTAACAAGAAGTACATTACAGTATCATATATGGTCATTTCGGGCAATCAATTTGCTCCCACCGCACCGTGGTTGCAACAACCGAAACACGCTCGCGGTGTGATTCCGTCACGCTCGCTGTTGCCTGAGCGTAAATCTCGACACCACCATTTTTTTCCGCACAGTAGTGCTAAACGTTCTTTGATTGTGGGCGACGATGATCCGGTTGCAAGTTAAACACGTGCAGCGCTCAATCGGGGACCCTACATGACCGGCGAGGTGGAATTCGAGGGTAGTGGTCATAAGCCCCCCTTTGATGACACGGCCGAGCGACCATATCCACTCAGTGGCACTCACTTTCTTGTCGGGCGCAGGGACGGCTGCAAGAAGCCCATTTCAGAGTGTGATATTTTGGAAGCGATCACGACCCTACTTGCTATCGCTACACGTGCTACCCTTGTTCCGGCTCGTGTCTCCCTCTTTTTCAAAGACCCCGGCGGGAACACCGACCGGATATCACAATCAGACTAATTCCCCAACTCAAACCGTAATACCGTACATCCGTACTCGCCAAACCGCCTTAAGTATGGGACAACGTGCCTTAAGTATGTAACGTGGTCCTTAAGTATGTAATTTGTGACCCCTCCCGATTAATCGTATTATTTTTGGGCCCCTCCCGATTAATCTTCGGCGACGTTTTCGCCAACATAGAGAAGAATGTGATGGAAATTTATTTAGAATTAAAGCGGGCTCAGCGGGTAATGGATTGGTGTCCGTAGGCGAATCGACTCAAAATGACGGTTTTCCAAATGCAAACCGTTCGGTTTTAATAGGTAGAAATAGTGGGGCTTTTAATTGTTTGAACGATTCAATATGCATAGGCAGCGGGGCCGGCAACAATCAATGTAATGCTTTCGTCGTAAACGTAGGGGACGACGCAGGGCAAAGCTTTGCTTCCGTGAATTCAATAAATATTGGAAAATTCGCAGGGGAAATTTTGGCGGGCGAGAGTTCAATTAATATAGGTGCTTTAAGCGGTCAAAATTCTTCACAAAGTGCGACGGCTTTGGATAACACTATAATTTTAAACGCAAGTGGTGTTGAACTTAATGCTGGTGTAAATAATTCTTGTTATATTAGACCTATAAGACAATCACCCGACGCTCCAAGCGAATCACAAGTTTTGTTTTATGATACAAGTAGCAACGAAGTGAGATTTGGTCCAATCAGTGCAAGCGGTGGTATTCCATCATTAGCTGAAGTTTGTGCCGTGAATAATACAGCTACGAATATTAATTTAACGGGAGATTTGGATGCTACTAGTGTGATACTTATAAATAGTTTAAATTTTAGTTATGCAACTCCCACAGCCTCCCTTACGACACTCGGTATTCCATTAACAACATTAACAAATGGATACACCGCTACTTTACCTTCAAGTCCCGTGCCACATACCGGTGATATATTCACTTTTGAAAATAATTCCGGAAATAGTATAAGTGCTGGAGATATTGTTCAATTTGATGATGACTTTACTAATGTAAATGGTGTAAAAATATATTCAGCGTCGGCAAGTCAATCTAATCAAAATTGTAAAAGGTTGCAGTCAGGTGTTCGGACTCGAGCTGGCGCGCCGTAAGCCGTGAATTCCCACAACCTGTCACCCAGGTCCGTTCGGGGAATTCAACGTTGCCACAGCCTGCGCAGGTCGAATTCACAAAGGTAAACATCATACAAACTGCGGGAAAAACATGGGTTCGGCTACAACCTCGTCAAACGGCAAAAGTCAGGTGTCACGGCTCGAGTTAGCGCGGCTACGGTTGTGCATTCCCAAACGCCGGTCACATACGCCGGTTTGAGCATATTCGGCAAGCAAGCCCTGCGAGGTTCGAATTCGCATAGCAAATGGTGCAAAATATGGTACAAAAAGGCCGGGCGCATCGTGCACACACGTGAATACCGCTGAGAGTGCCTGTGACGGTTCGCCGTTGCGGGTGTGAATTTATGACAAACGCAGCTTCGGGCTATCTCGCCGCTAGGCGCTCAACGGGAAAAATGCCCCTCTGTGGGAATTCGCGAGCGTGTTGTGAATTCGCGAACGTTTTCGGACAGCTGCGGATCTCCACCGCTGCGGAACGGCGATATGCGTGTCTATTGCTGTGCTACGTAAAACATGTCAGGCGGCAACGCGCTTCTGCCACGCCGGCTCGTAGATTCGCAAAACGGGCGCGGGTCTAACTTGCACTCGCAGACTGTAGATTCAGGCTCAGATGGAAGCATGAAAAGCAGAAAGGCAAACGAGCAACACAGGGGGCAATTCACAGATAAAACAAGCACAACGGCGCGACTTCGCACATACATCAGAGTGGCGTGCCGGCACTCTGGGGATCCGAACCAGACTCTTACAAACTGCTAGTGACAAAGCTCTCATGTGGATTCGAAGTATATGTATGCAAATATCACATTTAATACTAGGCCACAAGAGGCAAATATCACTATACCGCAGAATGGTTTTGAAAGGTTCGGATCTAACTTTTCGAAAGCAGGAGCTAGCTAAATACTCAAGCGAGCATAGTGAAAGTCCGTGAATGCCATTGTCGTTTCGGATGCCCTGTGACCATTGGTTCCCAGTGACAGCGGCGTTTGGTGTCAACGCGCGCTTGCGTTTGCCCTGTCATGCATCGCCGAGACGTCATGTGTGGTCGTGTCGTGATGTCACTTCGCGTGATGTCGTGCTTGACGCTCTGCGGTGCTCTCGGATCGGCACGGGCTGGTCGCGGCGACGTCGATGTAGCGCTTGGCGAGGCGTCGTGCATGATTCAAACTGGGAGGGAGATCTGAGCTGGAGGGTGAACGTGATATGCTCCGGGCGCTCGAGCGGACAATGAACTGGGGTAGGACCGTGACTGAAGGGGGGAATGACAATTACTGAAAAAGGGGGTCATGGTTGGGGCGTTTGCTGTCGGCTGAGACGGGCGCGATGGGGGCAAATGCGGTGGGGTCTGGACATGGGCTGCGGTAGCGTGACTAAATATGGGGGGTGTGACAGGCCTTTCAGGGGTGCCCGAGGGACCCCTTCTAAGCGTGTTCATAGTTGTGACAGCTGTCGCGATTATGAACAAGGGGCGGCAGTGTAGGGGCTGGCGGGGAATGGGGGTATTGCTGGGTAATAAAATGGCGGTGTATCTCTGTTATGGTTGAGTATGGGGTGTTGTGGGGGATTTTGGGTTTGAGATGTGGGTGCGGCATTGGAGGGCAAGTTTTTTAAATATATTACCCCCCCCCAGCTGATAGCGTATGGATAGGGAGACATCAGCTGGCAAGACAAGAAGTGGGTGTGGCGTGGCGATATTAGCGTGATTGTTGATGCTGACGTGTGATTGCGGCTGCGGGTGCGTGGATCTCGTAGTTGACGGTATGCTGCGGCTGCGGGCGTGTTGACCTCATAGTTGATGGCTGAGTGGATACGGGCGTTGATCTCTAGTTGATGACTTCTAGCTTGTTTGCGGGTGTTGATCTCTAGTTGATGAAACTTCTTGCGAAGAATTTGCGAGGCGTGTTGACCTTGCCTCCTAGTTGATGACTTGCTTTGCGGGTTTGCCCGGGCAGTATTAGCCTCTTAGTTGATGGCTTGCTTTGCCCGGTTGCGGGCGTGTTGATCTCATAGTTGATGGCTTGCGCGGCTACGGGCGTGTTGATCTCATAATTGATGGCTTCTTTGTGACTGCGGAGCGTGTCGACACCTCGCCAGTTGATGGCTCATCTGTTTACCTGTTGCGGGCGTGTTGACCTTATAGTTGATGGCTTGCTGCGGCTGCGGGCGTGTCGATCTCGTGCCGTTGTGCTTGGCGATATGAGCGTGATTGTTGATGCTGACGTGTGATTGCGGCTGCGGGTGCGTGGATTTCGTAGTTGATGGCTGAACGGTTGTGGTGGTAGCGTGTTGATATCGTAGTTAGTGGCTGAGCGGCTGCGGCTGTGGGCGTGTTG
>LGRX02022037.1:0-10707 GCA_001247695.2 Cymbomonas tetramitiformis
CTGTGAAGTGAGCAGGGGAGGTGACCGTTAGGAAAACTGTAGACTCTGAGACAGTGTTAAAGACAGAGAGCTCAAAAGTACAGTTTCAAAGACAGTATGACAGTATGATTGAATGACAATATGACAGTATGATTGTATGACAGAGTAGAGTACTATGTGTAAAGGTGGACAGAGCAATGATGACAATGAGATTACTAGAGACAGAAGATCAATTCAAAATGTATATAGTATCTGTCACAGAACACAAGAGTACTAGTACAAGTATAGAAGGAGCTATGACTGAGTAACAGTGAGCACTTGAACAGTGCTATGTGATATATGCACTGTGTGTAACAAACAAACACTCTTATCAGTTTTAATATCATTCAACAGTGTGTGTGTGTGTAAGTTCGTACACTTTCTACTAGATATATGAAGTAAGTAGAAGTTGATTATCCTAGGTTATGGGCTTGGTGTGGATATAAGAGAGAGGAGTTATGACGGACGCGGGGAAGAAGTATCCTACGCGGGAATCGCAGCTTCAGGAATTGGTAGAGCAACAGGCTGCTTTTATGAAATCTATGGCAGAGACAATTCAGGTCTTGACTGCTGAGAAGAAAGAGTCTGTGAAATCGACAGAGAATGAAGAAGCTGCGTCGGGTGCAATGAGCCCTGCCAACGCACAGAAGACAGTTCAGTGCGTTGTGAAGTTGTTGGGTACGACGAAGTACACGGGAACAGAGAGGAATCAGTATGAATCCTGGGTTCAATTTAAGACACAGTTAGAGTCAGCAGTCACGTTTTATCCTGAGCTGCTAGAACTTGTGTGCGACTATCAAGTGTCAGATATTGCAGATATCAAAGGACTGAACTTGTTTATGCCTAAATCGAGAAGATATGGCAACACGACTGCAGAGGAGAAGCCTTCATCACGGGCAGAAGACAAGCCTGCGTTACAGGCAGAGGAGGAGGACGTCTTCGAAGAGTTCTATGACGACAGCGGCAGTTATATTACTGTGCCTGGTTCTGCGAGTATGGCCAGTACAATTTTGTCAGCTATTTTGAAGCAGGTGACAGCCGGGGACGCCTTTGACGTTGTACGACGTTGTGGCAACGACGGGTTGAAGGCTTTCAGGAAACTGAAGTGCAGAGTGGAGCCGCAGCTGTTTGGCCAACTCTTGGGCTCAATGAAGAAGCTATGCAAGCTGTCGGTGAACGTCAATGAGGACCCGGTGAAGCAATTGGGATACTTTGGTGACGTAATGTGCTCAGTGGCCAACTATGGGGGTGCGAAGCTTGACCCGACAACTGTGGAGGTGCTGGTGACTGCTCTGGCTGTTGCGGCTATGCCTATGGAGTACTCGCAAGTGGTTGCTGATATCAGTAAGGAACGACGTCCTTCGTTTGATATGCTTGTGCAGATGTCTGAGTACTTTTATGTGAATGTCGTACAGCAATCGGTGGTTCCTTCATCGGGTATTGTGGGGGCTACTGTGGACGAGGAGACTGTTGCAGTGGCAAGAGCACTGGTTGCGGACAGAAGGAGGCAGAGCGAGGAGAAGAGGTTCAATGACGGGAAGAAATTGATATGTCCTACGTGCTCTGGTGTACACTCTGCAGAGAAGTGCTGGATAAGCAACCCGGCGGGTATGGAGGAGTTCATCAAGCTTAATCCTGCTAAGGAGAAAGGGGTTCGTGAGAACTATGCGCGGAGGCTTAAGAAAATCGCGGCGAAGAAGATACCTGACGCAGTAGCAGCGACGGTGGAGAGGGTAACTTCATCGAGTTCAGCGAGGCCGCGTCGTACAGAAGTTTCTGCGGAGGAGCTGTGGAGTTTGGAGAATCATGAAGAAGTTCATGTTGCCTGTCCGGTGGTCGCTACAGTGGCAAACCAGAAGGTGGTATACACTGGTGAGGTATTGGAGGACACCTGGGTGTACGGTGTGTACGACAGAGACAAGGAAAATGACGCACTAGTGCAGAATGAGTACTATGAGGACTCGGTACAGGTGTCAGGAGGAGACCTGTGTGCAGCGACTGTGGTGGACTCTGATAGAGAGCTGTGTTTTGACAGCATGGCCACGAGGTCTATTTTTAATGACCTGTCTATGTTTGAGGGCGCTCAGGTGAATGCGTCATCAGCGGTGGCGTTCAAGGTCATGGCTGGAGAGGTGACGACGTCTCGTGGGGGAGGCCGTGGGTATATTACCTTGTGGAATCGGGTGACGAAGAAGGCTGACGTGCTGTTGGTGGAGGCGCAGTATGTGCCTGAGTCCCCCTTCAATCTGGTATCCGCGATGAGCCTGGAGGACAAGTACGGTCTGTATGCACAGTTTGGGGACCGTGTACTGAAGGACAAGAAGAATCTGTGTGAGTACGACGTCTGCAGAAAGGGGAACGTGTATGTTTTACCTGAGGTCATCGTACTGGAGGCTGCGCTGCCGGGGGTGGAGTGCGGCAAGAAGGAGAGTTGTCCGGTGAGGGACAAATGCAAGTGGAAGTTCACCGAGTTCCAGAGGTGGAACAGTGAGAAGGGGCCCTTTCATCTGGATATGTGTGCTGACGAGCACAATCGGCAGGTGAGCGAGTACTACTCCTTGGTGAACTCGGTGTTTCTTCATTGTCTGACGGGACGGAGCTTCTGGGGTAACCCACCGTACGACGATATGTATGGCTATCAGCCTAGAGCCATTCAGCCGACATTAGAAATATCGAGTCAAAAAATTGTCTATATAATCGCACGGACTTTTTCCTTTTCATCCTGCGGCAACGGGACGATGGTCATAGGGGTTTTCGACCATGCCGAATCCGAATATGCCATCAGAATTAGGGTGTTACGCCATCTAGGTGTGTTACACGTAACCCTAAATAAACTACCATATTTGCATATCTAACGAAGGATCGATACCATATGCTTGGCAGTTTGGCAGCTTTTTTCACTTCACATACTCGGCAGCTTGGCACCTTTACCCACCCGTTATTATCGGCAGCTTGGCACCTATGTTCACCCGATAATATCGGCAGCTTGGCACCTATATTCACCCGATATTATTGGCAGCTTGGCACCTATATTCACCCAATATTATCAGCATCTTGGCACCTACATTCACCCGATAGTATCGGCACTTAGCTATATTCACCCGATATTATTGGCAGCAGCGCCTCTATTCATCCGATATAATTGGCAGCTTGGCTCGTATATTCACCCGATGATATCAGCGACAGTTTGGCACCTATATTCACCCGATATTATCGGCAGCTTGGTACCTATATACTTATCCATCATTATCGGCAGTTTCAAACCTATATTCACCCGATAATATCGGCAGATTGGCACCTATATTCATCCGATAATATCCGCAGCTTGGCACCTATATTCACCCAATATTATTGGCAGCTTGGCACCTATATTCACCCGATATTATCGGCGCTTGGCACCTATGTTCACCCGATATTATTGGCGGCTTGCACCTCTATTCACCCGATATTATTGGCAGCTTGGCTCGTATATTCACCCGATAATATCGACTTGGCACCTTTATTCACCCGATATTATTGGCAACTACATGGGAAGCGTGTAGAGGGGGACCCTCCTTATTAAATACAAGCGTAATCCTTAAGTACCTTCGTATTTTGCCAGGATTTCCCGATTTCGGAACGCTTCCCATGTAGTGAGCACCTACGGTTATCTATGGCAGATCTTCATAAGCCGACACTACGATCGATCAGTAGAACGTTAAATGTTGCCCATATCATATATTATATAACATATTACCGTTTTGGATACATTCCGCGTGATTTATAAGTCTATACGGCAATTGTTGCCAATATTGAATTATATTACATATATTAGTGTTTGGGATACATTTACCGTTTTTCTCTTCCGATATCTTATCATTAAGATTGCATTTCTAGGAATTTCACAATGAAGCTTGCTTTCATACCTAGTATATCTGCGTCACCTACTAATTGTAAAGCAAACTGGTTACCTGGTTTAGTTATATACGTAAATTGGTTTAATACGTCAAGCCTGGAATCACTTTCGTTAAATTCCGTTTGCGGCCGAGTAACAGAAACTATATATTTTTTACCTGTGATTTCTGGAGCTGTGATTGGTAAGTTTGATGTATCAAATGTTATGTTCAGAATCTTTCCACCAGTAGCTATATCTGATGAAGTAAATGTCAAATTGAAGAAACAAATGAATTTTCCTGCAGGAATTTGC
The DNA here is from genome assembly GCA_001247695.2 of Cymbomonas tetramitiformis. Taxonomy (NCBI): domain Eukaryota; kingdom Viridiplantae; phylum Chlorophyta; class Pyramimonadophyceae; order Pyramimonadales; family Pyramimonadaceae; genus Cymbomonas; species Cymbomonas tetramitiformis. Next base: position 4,205 of record LGRX02022037.1, read on the forward strand.
ACGGTTCTATCACGTGGAGTTCCCCCAGTCAAAGCTGTAATGACTTGACAACCCTTGTGAGACAACTGTGTCGGCAATGTCAGTCTTTCTAACGCTACGTTACGAGCTCCATTAATATCACCCGACATGTTAATTCTGAAAAACCTATTTGTAGCTGCATCAGGTTTCCTTTGAAAATTTATAAAATATATAGTTTCAGCATCTGGTATGTTTACGCCCGTGGTATTTAAACTAATAAAAGCGTTACCTGGTGTTTTATTTCCAAATAAATCAATATTTGTGGTATTATTTGGTGCGGTGTTGTTTATCTCTCCATTTACCCGTAAATTATTTTGAACTATTACATTTCCATTTGTTCTTTCAATGTCATTTGTCGTACCTGCCACATTTGTCCATTTGCTCGATCCACCGTCTGGGGGATTGCCATTAATCGTATCACATGTTAAATTCTTACAAACTAAACTTTGTCCAAAACTTGACATATATCATATATACCTATTTAAATTTCACGCGGTATCGCTTATATTGTTTTATATGATTAATGCCCAACAATGGCATTGCATCATCATAGACATTTACTACCCCCCAAGCAATTTCGTCAATTACATCTAAGACTACTGGAACATCAAGAAATCTTGTAGTATGTCGATTACCGCCGACTCCAATAACCAAACCTGGTTGATTGAGAAACTCGGACGTGCCATCTGGACGAATTATTCCTATACGTCTGGCATCGGCGGTAGACATTTGTGTATTCATGGCACCCGTATCATATACCAAAGAAGCATGCTCATTTTCATTTCCAAGTAACAAGGATACTGACACCAATTTATCTGGGCGATTTGTTTTTTGTTTAACTTTGGGTAAGTTCCGTTTATCATATCTAACTACGTTTCCTTGGGCGTCAGCAATGTTTCTTACCTTACATCGAGTGTTTGCGAGTCTTCCATTTATAATTCCTTTAATTCTCATACCGACACCATCTTGAACGACGGTTTCACAACTTGGTAAATTAGGATTATTTCGCTTTACAGGCATTTATAATAATCAGGTAAAATAATTGAATCCCGGGTTGTCCCAAATCAATACACCACCACCACCAGCAGCCACTTTTGATTCCATAGCTGTTCCGATATATGAATCGCCCGCTGTGATCTGAGCACTATTGATTTCCCCACCTACTATGCATTTCACACGTTGGCCCTTCACATACGTATTATATATCTGTAGCAGCGGCATTTCTACATGTGGTGAAACCGCGTCCGATCAACACGAAACAACTCTGAGATGCAGCACTGTCTTGAATACAGACACCGATGGGTGTGCAGTTTTGGTTACTTTGAGTATACGAGTTATTGAATGAATGACCTTACTTTTAGATTTGTTTGATCGTTCACCGAGTTTTCCATATAATATATTTTGCATGTCTTTAGCAACTTGTCTCATACCTGGATTGTATTTGATGTTTCGTTTGTCTAACTTGATACCTTCATGAAATTCAAAGTCTTTTATGAATGTATCGATGTCACCCTCAGGTGGTCCCGACGATTCAGTCTTAAGTTTCAAAATCTTATCAATGTATGCACCGAACAAATCAGTTGTAGTCTCCTTCCAATGTTTAATTTCATAGATGTCAAGAATCTCATATCCCTTTTCAATAGCCTTCTCCAATTCCACCGTGGTCCATGTTCCGACCATTTCATACAACGGAAAGATCGATTTGTTCGTAACGTGCGGTAATACACCAAACTTCAAATGTTTATTTGGTAGTATCTTACATTTAATCAATCCAAAGTATCCATGAATATCAAGGAATTTAACATCTCTAATGATCTCCGGGTGCCCTTTCGGGAACCGTTTGGTCTTCATTACCGAAGGATACATAGAGTTGAAGTCTTGATATCTGATATATTCATTGTCTTTGCATTTATAAAACAACTTGCCTAAATCAACTCTTGCACCATGATAGGAGTCTCTATCATGAATGGGAGAAGCTAAAATTTGTCTATCTAAGAATGCATTTCCAACATGTGAAGTTTTCAATTGAGCAACTTGTGAATCCCAGTCCGATTCCCATATATATACAAGATTGTAGCCAGCTGCCTTGATGTCCTCTAATCGTTTCATGGTTTGTCGATTAACTTCGCCAAATGTCATGCCCGATCTCCGACCCTGTTGATACTGAATATCATCTTTGTGATACTTCTTCAAATCGGCGTGAAACCAACTACCAAGAAATTCATATACGGTGTTTGTTGTTTTATCAAATCCATCAACATATATGTGTAACCCCGTATCTTTGAGTTTATAGTTCCGTTTACCATCCAAATCTATGACAAGCTTCGCCGACGTTGTGTGTACTATATAGTCCAACCATTGATTCTCTTTGATAGAGGCATTCTGCGATTTAGTCAGTGATTGTAGTATACCCACCGAGTCCTTGGGCATACACTCATTTCTCCATATGTTCACCGCCAATTGAGCCAAAGTTAGATAGCTGAATGGATCGAACTTATTATCGGTGATTTTAAGAAAACAATCTCTGAAATCGAAGACAGCTCGTCGAAGAATCGCAACATCATCGTGACAATATCTCGCAAGCTCTTTTGGATGTTCAAAAATACAACATTTACTCTTTCTCTCAAACCACCAATGATATAACTTTGTATAAGCTTCAGGTTGTAAGATTTCTGGATTGTAATATTTGATATCGGGATAAAGACCCATGTAGTGTTCGTTCTCTTTTGTATTGAAAAGATGTGGATAATATCCCTTCGTGATTTCATGTTCAAAGCCGAACATTTCCGGAAGGGAATGCAATGGTCTTTGTCATAAACATATATGAATCAATAAATCTTACATTTCCAATTCTCATACATAGAATGTCTGCACCTGTATAGAAGGAGCTCCAGCCTTATTTGTCAAACAGTGCGAGCGGCTTCAGAACTCGGATGACCCCTCAGTTTATACTTCTATTGTTGATACGTTGCACAAAAAAGTTGGTGTTCCTTGTTTCGCCGCCGTTAGTGCAGCGGATCAAGAAGACGTATTTGAGGCAAGCGTTTCTGACGACTTTTCAACTTTAAGTCAAACCTGTGATGCGTTTCTTGACAGTTTAGAAGGAAGCAGCCGTTCTTTTTTTTCTAAGCAAACTGAAAATACCGGTCAGCTTTCCTTAACTATGGCCAGGCTCTCCGTTGATTCGCCGCTTTCTTCGCCAGTGACAATCCGCCAGCCGGGCACAAACCGCATCACAAAACCACCGCCAGCCAGTACCAGTTCAGTTCCTATTATTTCAGTGCCAGAAACCCCAGTTCCTTCTGCTCAGTCCAGTCCTCGGAAACTTGAAAACACAGCCCGGATCTTTGAACTGGAAACCCGCATCGAAGAACTGACGGCTGAAAACACTGAGCTGAAAAATAACCTTACTGATACAGGATATGAACTTGAGTCCGCTGAGTATGAACTTTCTGTAGAAAGAGAAAAGGTAGAAAAACTGACCTGTTCGAACTTACAGAACTGTGAACAGATAAACGACCTGACTGTATATAGTAATTTTAAGTTTCTCTTTATGACAAAACTTGATTCCTTTTTCTCTTCCGATATCTTATCATTAAGATTGGATTTCTATAAATTTTGCCAGGAAGTTTATACGTTGCCCCTGTAAATTGCGTCCACTGTCCAGTTTTAACACATATTGCCCACTTTTTACAAAAGTGTTATATACCATTCCATCAATTGGATCATTAACATCGTTTGTTGAAACTGCACTTACATCTATTGTATATTTTCTATCATCTATTTGTGCGTTCGTTATTGGAAGAGCAGATGTATTAAATGTGATATTCATGATTTTTACACCAGCATCTACATCGGCTGCACTTAACGTCAAATCAAAGAAGCAAATGAATTTACCCGCTGGTATAATTATTGTTCTGTCATTTACATTTCCACCTGTCAAAGCAGTAATGATTTCACAACCTATGTGAGACAATTGTATCGGCAATGTCAGTCTTTCTAACGCCACATTACGAACTCCGGAAATATCACCCGACATATTAATTCTAAAAAATTTAGGTGTACTACCAGCAGGTTTCGTTTGAAAATTTATAAAATATATATTTTCAGCATTTAATATGTCAACGTCTGAGGTATACAAACTAATAAATGTTGAATTAGCAAATTTGGGCCCTTGCATTTCTATATTAGTTTCAGAACCTAATTGTGCAATATTGAGTATTTGACCCTTTACTTCTGTGTTATTATTTATTGTTACAAAATTTCCCGAATATGCTGATACACTATTAGCTTTTAAATTGATACTATTACAAGCAGTAAAATTACCTGACCCAGCCTCAATACCGCCAGATGTAATATCAATATCGTTCTCAACAGTCAATTTGTCATTAATTTTAATAGTGTCTGCTTCTAATTCATTCTTAACTATTACATTTCCCTTTGTTCTTTCAATATTGTCATTTCCAATATCTGTCCATTTACTTGACCCACCTGTCGGTGCATTACCATTAACGGTATCACATGTTAAATTCTTACAAACTAAACTTTGTCCAAAACTTGACATATATCATATGTACCTATTTAAATTTCACGCGGTATCGTTTAAAGTGTTTTATATGTGATATACCTAACAATCCTATAGCGTTAGGATAAACCAATACCGAGCCTTTTGCTACTTCACCGGTCGCTGGTAATATTAAAGGAACGTCGGAATATTGTGTTGTGGCAACCGAACCGCCTATACCGGTAGCACGTTGTGGTTGATTATGATAATCGGACGTACCGTCTGGTTTAATTATTCCTATAAGTCTGGCATCTGCTGTGCTCATTTGGGTGGACGTTGCCCCTGTATCATATATTAAAATGGCGTTTGCACCAGTCCCACCCTCTAATGATACGTTCACCTTTGATTGACGTTGATTTGTTTTTGCTTTTGTTTTTGGTAAGTTCTGTTTACTATATCTAACTACGTTTCCTTGGGCGTTAGCAATGTTTCTTACCTTGCATCGGGTGTTTGCAAGTCTACCATTTACAATACCTTTAATTCTCATACCGACACCATCTTGAACGACGGTTTCACAACTTGGTAAATTAGGATTATTTCGCTTTACAGGCATTTATAATAATCAGGTAAAATAATTAAATCCTGGGCTTACCCAAATCAATACACCGCCACCAGCACCTGCCACTTTTGATTTCATAGCTGTTCCGATATATGAATCGCCCGCTGTGATCTGAGCACTATTGATTTCCCCACCTACTATGCATTTCACACGTTGGCCCTTCACATACGTATTATCTGTAGCAGCGGCATTTCTACATGTGGTGAAACCGCGTCCGATCAACACGAAACAACTCTGAGATGCAGCACTGTCTTGAATACATACACCGATGGGTGTACAGTTCTGATTACTTTGAGAATACGAGTTATTGAACGGTTGAACTCCATTCACGGTGTTTATTCCATCATCATCAAACATGACAATCGTTGAAGCCGTAATCGTATTGGCGGTGTTATTAACAAATGTAAATACATCGCCGGTGAATCTCAATGGGTTTGCTGGAAGGGTGGTATGAGCGTACGCTTTCGTAATGAGTGTCAATGGAACACCGGTTAATGTAAGTGAATCTGTAGAACTTGGATAGGCATAGTTCAACGAGTTACTTAAAATAACAGATGCAGAATTTAATTCATTTAATTCCATTGTTGTACCGATTTTGCCCACAGCCAATACTTGAGATAAACTCGGAATACCGCCGCCACTGGAAACAGGACCGTATCGCACCTCATTGGATGCTGTGTCATAATGCAACATTTGTGACTCGCTTGCTGGATCGGGACTGGCCCTGACAGGTCTGATATAAAAACTACTTGCGACACCGGCGTTTAATTCAACCCCGCTTGCATTCAAAACGATTGTGTTATCGGTGTTTACCGCACTTTGAGCAGAGTTTTGTCCTGCCAACGCACCTATGTTTATGGAACTTTCACCAGCTGTAAATTCACCCGAGAAATATCCAATATTCACTGCATTATCTTTGCAGTTAACCTGACCGCTATCGTCACCGATTGCCACAACAAATGACCCGCAGTTATTGTTACCTGCACCAGAACCAATAGCAATCGTATCATTACTGGTTGTATTATTGATGGACAATGCATTCCTACCTATAGCGATAGAACGGTCTCCAATGTGGTCGGCGTTTGTATACCCTTGAGTTTGTTCTCCGATTGATACTTTACCAAAACCACCAGAACCACTTTCAATTCTAAGATTATTTCCACTAAGTTTCTCTTGGTTAACAATCATAGTACCTGTACCTGTATATGAAACATCGGCGACACTGGTCGTGCTTCCTTGAGTAGTCACAGATTGTAAATTCTGATTTGCCCCGGACGGCAGGTTTTGAAGCAAAGAACCGTCTCCACGATATTTACCTGCAGTCAATGTAATGTCACCTGTATCAAGAACTAATGGGCCATT